>CM076682.1:12283810-12541310 GCA_038501925.1 Xenopus petersii
ACACCCATCCGTCCCCTAATTTAGGGAGCATCAATGGATGCAGGCTGCATTGGGGGCCTGTACTTGGTATCTGCCCATGGCATCTGGTAAGGACAGGGCTTGCCAGCGGCCATTGATGCTGCCCTTCAAATATCACACTGGATTTTTAATCAAGGGCAAGGTACATGGTGTAGACAGATCCTCTCTCTACATGAGCAGTAAGAGTGAGCTCTTGTGTCCCTTAATGTTCTTGCACCCATATTATATTCTACAGAGCTTATACTGTATGTTACTTGTCATATAATGTGTTCCCTATTTCAACTTGAATGGCTGCCCCCCATGGCTACTCAAAACCACGTATCACATTTAAAGGCAGAAAATAAAATGTCATGTTTTTTGTTACATTTTGGGGCCTTTAAAGAATAAGAAAACTTGCACAAACTCCGAAATTCAGATACGTCTAAAATTGACTTTAAACATTGAGATGCCGTGGGACTGTGCTTTCTGCTGGGGCTAATGTGGTTTTAAGTAATTCTTTAGGAGATAACCTTGGACAAACTTGGACAGGTGCCCGGAGCTAAGGTAAAGGGAATATATATATAATGAGTTTGAGTAATTGATAATGCACTGTAAGACACAACTGCATGGTGTCCTCATATGAAATAGTCTATCATTGTCTTTTTGTTAATGACAGAACCTCTTTATAAATGCGCAGAATAATATGTTAAGGGATACTGTCATGGGAAAAAAAATTTTTTTCAAAATGAATCAGTTAATAGTGCTGCTCCAGCAGAATTCTGCACTGAAATCCATTTCTCAAAAGAGCAAACAGATTTTTTTATATTCAATTTTGAAATCTGACATGGGGCTAGACATAATGTAAATTTCCCAGCTGCCCCAACCCATGTGACTTGTGCTCTGATAAACTTCAATCACTCTTTACTGCTGTACTGCAAGTTGGAGTGATATCACCCCCCCCAGCAGCCAAACAAAAGAACAATGGGAAGGTAACCAGATAGCAGCTCCCTAACACAAGATAACAGCTGCCTGGTAGATCTAAGTAGCGCTAACAGCACTCAATAGCAAAAACCCATGTCTCACTGAGACACATTCAGTTACATTGAGAAGGAAAAACAGCAGCCTGCCAGAAAGCATTTCTCTCCTAAAGTGCAGGCACACGTCACAAGACCAGGGGCAGCTGGGAAATTGACAATATGTCTAGCCCCATGTCAGATTTCAAAATTGAATATAAAAAAATCTGTTTGCTCTTTTGAGAAATGGATTTCAGTGCAGAATTCTGCTGGAGTAGCACGATTAACTGATGTGTTTTGAAAAAAACATGTTTTCCGATGACAGGATCCCTTTAGGTGTTCTTCTTCCTCTGTACAGATTATTTCATTGATAACAAGTCTTCCATCTCCCCCCATACAATTTCTAACTTAAGAATCAGAACAAGAAATAAAAAAACAAGGAGAAAACGAACTGGCGAAGAGTAAGTGAAGAGCAAGAAGTATTCATCAACCCAATGGCTCACTGCTCCATTCTACTTTGAGATAAGAACAAAAAACAAAACTGTTCAGTATTTCCTGGCATTCAATGAAATTCCACATTTAACTGAATATATATCAAATAAATATGTAACACTTTTGCAAAGTATACATGTAACTCAGGGGATCACAATAAGGCAAGTAGTGGGGGACACTGGCTACTATAGAAGAAAACTTGAAGTGCTTAATTAGTTAACTTTTTCACAACTGAAGCCAAAACTCATGACGGTCACAATTCATTCTGGGAAAACCTGCAGTCACCCAGCAAGACACAGT
Source organism: Xenopus petersii (assembly GCA_038501925.1). Taxonomy (NCBI): domain Eukaryota; kingdom Metazoa; phylum Chordata; class Amphibia; order Anura; family Pipidae; genus Xenopus; species Xenopus petersii. The sequence continues at coordinate 12,285,613 of CM076682.1, forward strand.
AAGAATATGCAGCATTACAGCACTATATCCGGCAATGTATGGCAGCAGAATTTCTAACCTCTACCACTTAATCATGCAGATTTTTAGCACACAGAATTATTGTAACTCGTCAGCACTTTCCCCCTCTTTGAATACTACAGAGCCACAAAGAACTTGCCTAAACCAGTCATTACTAAGATGTATATTCATATTTCCAGAAGCTTTTGCATGAGGAAATACACTAACTAGCAGGATCCAAATCCTGAGTCCGATATAAAAATATTGACCTGCTACAGCTCCTCACATTCACTCCATGGTAAATTCTGCTCTTACTAACCAGCCTATATGTCTAGATTTACCTTACACATACCTCTAACCCCAACATGGGCTTTAATGGATCCTATCTTCATGGGTTCTCAGCACTTAGTCTCACTGATACTGAGACAAACAAACCAACCTCGCTCTCTTCATATTCTTATATAAAAGGGAGGATCCAAGCTTCTAAAACACAGCCAGGATACTGGTCATAGTCCTCCCCAAAAGGAAATACCTTATCATGCTTAGTCTACTCTATTGCATACGCTACTCATGCTTTGTCTACTCTAGAGCTACTCTAGCGAACTATGCAAACAACTGGGCACTAGCAACTCTTCATGTTGATGCTACTCACCATCCCATTGAGCAGTGCTGTCCAACTGGCCCCCAAGACCCAGACTGTCCACATTGTTCACCTGTTCACACCTCATACAAACTGCTGAAGAGGTACCAGCACTGTGTCACTGTATGTAGCACAGTATGACCTGTTCATCTTGGTCCTGATACGTTTCCCTGTCTCCCAGGGTTGGACTCAGAAGTCTGCGGCCCACCAGGGCTGCTGTCTTATCGGTCCCTGCTGCAACCCACCTTCAGCCCCCCTCATGTGTGCACTCTGCCTGTCCTATGCTCCCTGTGTGTGCCATACTCTGCCTGTCTTATGTCCCCTGTGTGTGCCATACTCTGCCTGTCCTATGCTCCCTGTATGTGCCATACTCTGCTTGCCCTAAGCTCCCTGTGTGTGTCATACTCGGTTTGCCCTAAGCTGAATGTGTGTGCCATACTCTGCTTGTCCTACCATACCTGCGGGACATGAGCCTGATAGAGTTTGTTCTGAGGATTTGTTAGCATTTGGAAATTGTTAGGGGCCCATAAGGTGTTTACTCATGTGCTGGGGGGGTGCTGTGTTATCCACAGGGAAGGAGGAGACATATGGATTTAAGGGAATGTTTTACATAGTAACATTGTAACATAGTAAGTTAGGTTGGAAAAAGACACACATCTAGTTCAACCTTTTAACTCTATTTTAACATGGGTGTGGTTTAAAGTGCCTGTGTGGTTTAAAAACAAGGAGTTGTCAACACTGTCCTCCACCAGGTAGGTCAGAAAAATTCCAGCCCTCTGTCCCACAGACAGCACTGCCATAGAGCCTATGTCATTACCAAAAACATTGGCGTTCCACTGTAGCCGCTAAAAAAGTAGGATTTTTTTTCTCTTCTGGTTGCATAGATGGAATATCTAGACGTCAAATTTCCCCCATCTTACTACTTAAGTATATTGTAAACTCACCTATCACTTGTAATTTTCAAGGCTATTTCAGGCCATTGCCCCCACCAGCCTAATAAAATCCGCAATGCCCTTAGAAGGGTTTGTTAGAATTGCCATGCAGTGTAAACGCATATGGGGAGGTGCTGACATCAAATACATGCATCCAAATGATTGTTCATGCCATTTAGAAAAAACAAAAAGACTAAGAAGGTCAGGAAAAGATTAAGAAGACCTAATTCATTAAGAGAATTGTTAACTTAATTGTCAAGGAAAGGCTTTAGAGGGTATACGGCTGTATAGATCAATAGATAGTACCTATAAATTGGTTCACCCCAGGGACAGTGGAGGTTGTGAAAGGACAACCATTCAGACTAAACTCTTCGTCTTCAGAAGACGATAGCGACCTGGTTAAGAAACAGATATGCTTTCTGCAAATCCTAAGTCAAATATTATCTCCCATGAAAGTAAATTATTGACTTCCTTTTTTCTAGCTGCTTCTAGGAAAGCTTTATTTAATTTCTGGTTACAAAATGAACCCCCCTCATTATCGGACATCATCTCTTATATGAATCAGCTTAGTTGGCAAGAAGCCTTAATAACTAAAACTAAAGGAAGTATTTCCAAAGATTCTTTTAGGCTGGTTTGGTCTCCTTATTTTGAAATCTGTAACTCCAATACTGGCGATCAAATAATGCGCTTTCTTCAATAGTTAGATGACCTATCTGACACTCCAGATGATAAATGGGCTTTTTCTTTTTTTATTACTTGTGCATCTACTGGCTTAGTTAATTTTTAGTTTGTTTTTTGTTATTTTTCATGAATGATATAGTTTTGATACTATCATGCCATTGTCTCCTTTGCAACATATTTTCTTCTTCTGCATAACATTTGTTGTCATTTTGATTTCATTTGTTTAATATGAAAATCAAATAAAATATTTTAAACTACAAAGAAACAGAGAAAATGTACTAATATTAATATGTATAGTGAGATGATCCGTATATCCTTTTTATAAGCAGATTTATTGGCACCTTATTAACCAGACTCACTAGATTAAAGCAGATATTTAAATGAGCATGGGCAACTTTCTAAGGCAGTGATCTCCAACAGGGCTGGATTTACATAGCGGCGCCCCTAGGCCCACTGCCGTTCGTCACCCATGCCCCTCCTTTATTCACGTAAATTTTGAGCAATGTGGATTCGGCATGAGAAATGTACAAATTAGTGTATCTTCTGTGCATAACTTGTGTTTTTGAACCAATGTGGGTGTGGTTGGGCAGCATGCCGCCCCTCTAAAATCCGGCCGCCCTAGGCCCAGGCCTAGGTGGCCTTTCCACAAATCTGGGCCTGATCCCCAACCAGTGACTCGTGAGCAATATGTTGCTCACCAACTCCTTGGATGTTGCTCCCAGTAGTCTCAAAGCAGGTGATTATTTTTGAATTCTTGGCTTGGAAAAAGTTTTGCTTGCATAAAAACTAGATGTACTGCCAAAGAGAGTCTCCTGTAGGCTGCCAGTCCATATAGAGGCTTCCAAATAGCCAATCATAGCCCATAATTGGCTCCCCCAGAGACTTTTTGTATGCTTGTGTTGCTCTCCAACTTTTTTTTATATTTGAATATAGCTAGAGTGCAGTTGAAGATTGACTGAAGTTTATCGGTGCACAAGTCACATGACTGGGGGCAGCTAGGAAACTGACAATATGCAGTAACGGAACTAGGTGGGGGCAGGCCCTGGTGTGGGCTGTGCAGCCGGGCACGCCCCCACCCTCGTCCATGTGATTTTGCTCTGCGGCTGCAGCCGACTCCAGCCGGCTGCAGTGCGCGCGATCACCCGGGGAGGCCCTGCGGGGGTTGCGGGCCCTGGCCCAGTTGAACCCCCTGCTCCCCCGGTAGTTATGCCGCTGACAATATGTCTACCCCATGTCAGATTTCTAAATTAAATGTTTTTTGTTTTCTGATGGAGGGAAATTTTTTCTGGTCTCTACTGTGTATATTCCAAGGCTGATACCAGATTAAGCCATCTCTACTTCTTTTGCCATATGCTACGATGTCACAATGACCATGACCCTCAAAATAAAATTCTTCAGGCAGAACAATTTTCTCAGACTTCAGAAGAAATTGCCTCACTGTGGAACAATAATGTTACAGTATATTTATTTTCTTGCTGTAACTGTGAGAACTACCTATACATTAAATATATATGATGAAGAATATAAGAAGAATTTATGTTTCTGGGTTGAATGTTCTATAGGTGACTTGGTGGGCTACTTTGTGAAACTTCAGGGGTGATCCTGGACCCTCTGCCGCCTGAAGGGGTCTGGAGGGTCCACGAGGGCGGCGGAGAGGGCCAGGACGATAGTGCAGAGGGCATAATTGTTTTCTCTGCACTTGAAGAGCCGAATTTCCGCTGTTTTGCCGTCAGTGTCGGACTGGTCCGGCGGGACACCAGGAAAAAACCCGGTGGGCCCCGACCCTGATGGGCCCCCACCGGGTCAGGCCCCCTCTCTCCATTCTGAAATCGGGGGAAAAAAACAGCGCCGCATAGCCTGCGCATGAGTGATGCGGCGAGTACGGCATCATGCGTGCACGCCGAGCGCACCTGAATGCGTGCGCGCCTGTGCACTTCAAAGCAGGGGCCAGACCCTGTTTGCCGTCCCTGGTACCTAGTAGGGTGCTGCCGCCTCAGGTGAGTTTCTCAACATGCTTGATTGGCACAAAGCCCTTGTGAACCTTCCTCTCCTCAGGGCTGTCCAGATGTGAAGTGAGTCCTATATACATTATGACAATGTTGTGGGGGTCTTTACCCAAAGTTGGTTACGACAGTTTTAATGTTTAAAGCTGTGATGTGAGAATACCTGATGGTCCTCTTCCTTCTGCTTCAATCTGTAAATGACGCACTATTGTGCCGCTTCCGGGTTTGACGAGAGGGCTGCGTCTGGCGTCTTGGTGTATGGCACGAAATTCAAATATTTAAAGGGACCGCAGGCAATAACACACTGCCCAGACTTACTGCTTATTCAAGTTTTCTGTTTTTATACAGAATAGAAAGTATAAATGAAATAATATGCACTAAAATGAAATAAAAATATAACAATGTTATTTTAACATTCTGTTGTCATCGTGTCATTATTACCATCTACATTTAAAGAACTATTGTTGTATCTATTGTTATGGTTTTCCTTGTTAGTCCAGGGATTCCAGATTAACTCATATTTATCAAGTTTGTTTTTTAAGATGTAGGTGATTTTTTCATTGGCTGCGATCCACCATATTTTACTCTCCACTGCTAATTAATATGACCCTGGGCCTTTCCACGTTGAGGCCAAGACACATCTCGTGGCCGAGCAAATTTGGGTTGCCAGTTTATTGTAATTTCTGGATACGTTCTGTATTCGTCTACCAAACAATGCTCCACATGGGTCTGAGGCTATATTTATTTTAAATATTGCAGATAGGATTTGTAGGACCATGTGTGTTGCACAATTGGGCAAGACCACCAGTTATGGCAATTATCTGCCTACTGGCCACATCCTCTAAAACACTTTTTCGAATTTTTTGGGTCCCCTTTGAGGAGTTGCTTTGGTGACACATACCAGGCATATAAGATTTTATTGGGTTTTTCCTTAATGATGACGTTCAATGAGATCCATGCCATATCTGTCCATTGCTCATCTGAGAGGTTCTCTCCCATACGTGCCTCCCATCTTTGTTGGCACTTTGTTTCTCTGGAGTCCTATCACGACATAACAGTCTGTAAAGTTCCGCTGTTAGGGCTCTGCCAAAGGATAAGTTCTGTCTGTTTCTGATCTAGCCTGTCCCTGACCTTCTCTAAATTGCTGCCTGTCTTGACCATTGCCTGTTTTTGACCATTCACTGGGATTACAATTCTGCACTGAGCTACTGTTGGTTTGACCTATGACCTATGTTCAGGTCCGGACTGGCATTTCAGGTACACAGAGGCCCAATCAGCTCACATATAGGCCCAAACAGCCTCCACCAGCCCACTAAATACTGACTTTCTATGGCATCTTATAGCAGCCCCTCTGGCATTTGCCAGAACCCACAGATTGCCAGTCCGGGCCTGCCTATGTTCCTGACTCCGATTTTGTATTGCTCTGCCTGTTTGGTATCGCCCTGTCCTTAGATCACACTCCTTGTTCTCCGTTCTTCCTGCAAATGTTTGGTTCCCTTGTCTGCCTAGAACTCTACCCTTGGTCCTCTCACTATAAGACCTGGTGGCATCAGAGTAGTGGAGCGCCCCTCTTGAAGCAAAGGCTGCGGTTATAGGCACAAGTGTGAGCTGAGGTTGGGATCTTGGGGTTTGTTTTCGGTTTGGGATTCCTTAAGTTACTTCAAGCTCTCTTCAATATCATACCTTTGAAGGTCCAGCCCTTGGTCAAACCCCTCCATCTCTCTTAGCTCATGAAACAAGTACAGTATCAACTATAGTTACAAATATCAAGGGCAGAAAATTCATACTGACCTCATATCTCACCCTAACTGACCTTCGAACTGGGCTTTCAGGTGAATCCAAATGGTAATTTTCTCCATTTCTCACCCTGAACGGTCTTCAGGCTGAGTCCCTGCCCCACAGGTTGGAAACCACTGGTTTAAAGTATTAGCATTTTCCCTGCGGAGCTGCAAACCAAGGCCTATACATTTTGTAAAGACCACTATACTCCAAATACTCCAAATACTCAGTTTCAAATAATCAGTTTCCTGCTAAATTGTGTTTCCTACTGGGTAACAACTAGTCAGGGTTGGTCAGTGAGACTTCTTCCAGTTGTACTGTGCTTAAAACATGGGAGTAACTATGTAGACATAGTTTCCTGTGTGGGCAATAAACAATCTAAGGGCTGTTCCTGCTGCATTGTGCTTAATTGAGATAAATACCCATGTGTACATACATTTAAGGGGTTCTTGTTTCTACAGGCTATGATTAAACTTAAAAGAGAAGGAAAGCTACCAATACAGTTTATTGCAATAGATTAGCCACAATAATGCAAGCTAGAACTCAATATTTATTCTGCAGAATGCTTTACCATAGCTGAGTAAGCAGCTCTAGAAGTTCTCCGTTTGTTTAGGATAGCAGCTGCCATATTAGCTTGGTGTGACATCACTTCCTGCCTGAGTCTTTCCCTGCTCATTTAAAGATCTGGGCTCAGATTACAGCAGGAAGGGGAGGAGGGATGGGGGAAAGGGGAGGGGTAGAGGGAGAGAGGAGCAAACTGAGCATGCTCAAGCCCTAGCCTTGGAAGTTTAAGCTGAAAACAGGAAGTCTGATACAGAAGCCCATGAGTACACAATAGAAGGAAAGAAATGTGGTGTTTCTTTTGACAGAGGACTCAGAGCAGCATTACTTTAAGGAATTACTGGTGTATTTATATAGACCTTTCTGATAAGGCTTACTTAATTGTAGCCTTTCCTTCTCCTTTAAGAGTGCTGTTCTTACTGAATTGTGCTCTTTAAAATGAAATAAAGCAAACTTGGCACTATCCGTGCCATAATAAATATTTAAAACCCAACTGCCTCTGGAAATAATAAAATATGTGTCCAATCTGTACCCGGTATGTAATTAGCAGCGTTACATAAGACAATATGTATATAAGACTTGACGTAACTGCTGCATACCATTGCTAGATTATAGATTTATTTTATTTTTTTACGACCGGCATTTTAATGAAATTTCTGGATTTTATTGTTTGACCACAAAAGCTTATGAGCTGTGTTTTATTTAGGAGCGAGCAGCTTTAGGCCGTAGAAAAATGCTTAGCGGACGTATTGGGGTGGGTTGGTGGAAAAAAAAAAAAAAAACCCATCAGCGTTGCTTGGCAAACTGCTGAATATCAATGACAGTATCTCCGCTCGCTGTAATGTGCTGCAATAGCACTGCAGTCCTAATGGATCATTATTCTATACAGACGGTGCCAATGCTGAGGCCACGGAATTCACACAAACCACTCCGCTAACCTACTAAATATCAATACGTTAAACACAAGGTACTGGGTATGGTCCATCCCTCACACCGGGGTATTTATAGAAGGACACTTAGCAGTTTTAGATCACAGGGTGAGATGCTCTGCACTGTGCGGAGGCAGGTTACCTGGCAACGACCGTTCAGAAGATCCTCCAAATGTAAATTGTGGCTTCAGTCTGTGTTCAGCCACTTGGACGGAATAAAGCTTCCCCGGCAGTGAGTTTTAAGCTGTGTAATAACAAAGGCAGAGTAAAGGGGAAGTCCGCCAAAGATAAATTAATACATAAATTAATATCTTATGTAGCCAAGGTAGCGGTGAAACCATAGGCAATGGAAGCATTTACATAGGGTGGCAGTAAATAGGGAATGGTGGGTAAGTCAGGCAGCAGCATTTGCAACCGACCAAATCATAGAAAGACAGATGAGTAGAAGTTCCCATATCCAGTGCGGGAAAGGAGAAAGCTGTGGAAAGTGCAAATGAAAATGCAATATGTCCATGACACTATTTTTTGCTCTGTAGAACTGTACAGGTATGGGACCTGTTATCCAGAATGCTCGGGGATCTAGAGTTTTCCGGATAACGGATCTTTCTGTAATTTGGATCTTCATACCTTAAAGGGGTTGTTCACCTTTGAGATAACAAAGAGAATGATATTCTGAGACAATTTGCAATTTGGTTTTCATTTTTTATTATTTGCGGTTTTTGAGTTAATTAGATTTTTTTATTCAGCAGCTTTTTTAGTTAGTTTGCAACTTCAGCCGTCGGGTCGCTAGGGTCCAAATTCCCCTAGCGACCATACATTAATTTGAATAAGAGACTGGAATATGAATAGGAGAGGCCTGAATAGAAAGATGAGTAGGAAAAAGTAGCAATAACAATATATTTGTAGCCTTACAGAGCATTTGTTTTTTAGAAGGTGTCAGTGATAGTGATGGGCAAATTTATTCGCCAGGCGCAAATTTGCAGGCTAATAATTTACACTGGCGAATAAATTCACAAAACCGCTGCGAAAATTCGGCATCTTTTTTTTGGACGTTGGTGCAATTTCGGTAAAAACGCCATAAAAAAACGAGACGCCAGCGCCGTTTAGTGAATTTTTCGTCGTTTCGTGAATTTTGCGGAAAATTTGTAAATTTTTCGGCGAAATGCCCCAAATTCGTCCATCACTAGTCAGTGACGCCCATTTGAAAGCTGCAAAGCAGCAAAAGGCAAATAATTCAAAAACTATAAAAAGTAAATAAAGAAAAACAATTGAAAAGTTGCTTAGCATTGGCCATTCTATAATATAATTAAAGTTACCTTGAAGGTGAACCACCCCTCTAAGTCTACTAGAAAATCATTTACACTTTTCAGATAACTTTTCTTATGTTATAGAACGACCAATTCTAAGCAACTTTTTAATTGGTCTTCATTATATGTTTTTTATAGTTATTTGTCTCTTCTGATTCTTTGCAGCTTTCAAATGGGCGTCACTGACCCCTTCTAAAAAAACAAATTCTCTGTAAGGCTACAAATGTATTGTCATTGCTACTTTTTATTTCTCATCTTTCTATTCAGGCCTCTCCTATTCATATTCCAGTCTCTTATTCACATCAATGCATGGTTGCTAGGGGAATTTGGACCCTAGTTACCAGATTGTTTAAAATGCAAATTGAAGTGCAGCTGAATAAAAAAGCTAAATAACTCAAAAACCTTCAATAATAAAAAATGAAAACAAAGTGCAAATTGTCTCAGAATATCCCTCTCTACATCATACTAAAAGTTATCTCAAAGGTGAACACCCCCTTTAAACATGAAATAAACCCAATAGGCTGGTTTTGCCTCCAATAAGGATTAATTATATCTTAGTTGGGATCAAGTACAAGCGACTGTTTTATCACTACAGAGAAAAAGGAAATCATTTTTAAAAAATTGGATTATTTGGATAAAATGGATATAGGCATTCTGTAATTCGGTTATAGGCTTTCTGGATAACGGGTTTCCAGATAACGGATCCCATACCTGCACTTTAGCTACACTGGCACATCCGCATTCTCCTTACTGTATCATTTACTCCACCTCATTTATTTCATTGCCATTAGAAATGCGATTCCCCCACCACTGATTCGTTCTTCATCTAATAATGAGTATCAGCAATTATCCTGTAAATCTCGTATTGATAATTCTCTATTTAAGCAGCCTAATCAATGAACTGGCTTTTTCTCATTATGTTTTCCAGCTCCTGACCGGACAGAGAGAGATGTCTATCCCATAATCAGCGATTTTCTGCGAGATTATTTTATATAATGCTAATTAGTGGAGGTGATCGGTTTTAAATGGGGCTATTGGGGGAATGACATCGGAATCAGTTTTTCTATATTATGTCTCATTTATTCTTTACACAGATATTAAGTATAGAAATTGTCCAGAGTTTGCCGGGTATTTTATGGTGGTGCCAATAAATAGAATTCTGCAGTTAATGAGTCAGATCTAAAAATATTATGTATTTTATTTTAGCTTTATGCCAAAAGATATTTAAATGATATAAAGGATCTTTTAGTATGTTATAGAATGTCCTATTCTTAGTCTGCAATTAGTCTTCAATATTTATTCTATATTATTTGCCTTCCTCTTCTGTAGGGATGTAGCGAACCGCCGCCGATGTGTTCGCGAACGCCGTTCGCGAACACCGGCAAAATTTGCGAACAGTTTGCGAACTGTTCGCGAACTTCGAACATCCGAAAATCGTTCGATTCGAACGATCGAAGGATTGAAATCGTTCGATCGAACGATTTTCGTTCGAATCGAACGATCGAAGCCATTCGATCGAATGATTTCATTCGATCCAATGGCTTCGATCGTTCGACTCGAACGAAAATCCTTCGATTTTAGCGGTCGAATGGTCGAACGATCGAACGATTTTGACGCGAACGCCTATTGGCGAACGTCGCGCGACGTTCGCGAACTTGCGGCGGACGCGAACAGTCGAAGTTCGCGCGAACTAGTTCGCCGGCGAACAGTTCGCTACATCCCTACTCTTCTGCATCTTTCCAGCTTTCAAATGGGGTCACTGACCCCGGCAGGCAAAAATCTATTGCTCCGTGAGGCTATAATTTCATTGTAATTGTTACTTTTCATTCAGTCCTTCTCCTATTCATATTCCAGTCTCTTATTCACATCACTGCCTGGTTGCTCAGGTAAGCAAGGCCCTAGCAACCAGATAGCTGCTGTAATTCCAAACTGGAGAGCTGCTGAATAACTGAAAAATCACAAAAAATTAAAAATTAAAACCAATTGCACATTGTCTCTAGGGACGCACTTGTTGGGAATCCCCAAATCCTTCGTGAAAGATTTGGCCGAATACCGAACTGAATCGGAAAAATCGGGAAAGTAAAAAGTGGGGAAAACTATTTTTAAGTCCTTTTTGTGACAAAAAGTCACGAGATTTATATTCGTGCCACTAATTTGCATATACATAAGCATATTAGGATTCAGATTCGGTTTGGCCAGGCTCAAGGATTCGGTTGAATCCGAATCCTGCTAAAAAAAGGCCAAATCCTGGCCAAATACAGAACCGAATCCTTGATTCAGTGCATCCACAATTGTCTGAGAATCAGTGTCAGATATCTATGCCATACATAGGGGGCAGATTTACTAAGCTCGAGTGAATAGTGAAATATTCAAATTTCGAAGTATTTTTTTGGGGTACCGTATATACTTGTGTATAAGCCGACCCGTGTATAAGCCAAGGTACCTAATTTACCTAAGAAAACTGGAAAAATGTATTGACTCGTGTATAAGCCTCTGGGCCCCATGTCAGATTTCAAAATGTGAATGTGTAAATGTGTAATCATGTTTTATGGCATAGAAATCTATCTAAAACGATTTACCGTAAAAGAGTCAGAACTATTAGCTGGACAATTGCCACTTGTTTTCCCTGTGACCTCCCACCTGTCATGGCTGCTCAGAAGATCAATGAGGTGCTGCACCTAGGAAAGCAGAAAAAAGGTACCGTACGCTCCTTCCGCGGCCCCAACACACCTCCCTCTCCCATAGCGCAGGACTGTCTGTGACTGTCTGTGTGATCGCCGCCCGGAGCAGGTCCAGGAGCTCCCCACGTGGCGGCCATGGGCGCCGCCATTTTGGGAGCGAACGCCGGCAGGGAAGGACGCGCCGCCCGGAGCTCCAGGACCTGCTCCGGGCGGCGATCACACAGACAGTCCTGCGCTATGGGAGAGGGAGGTGTGTTGGGGCCGCGGAAGGAGCGTATCTGCGGCCGGTGAGGGATTGGCTACTGTTGCTACGGTATGACCCGCGTATAAGCCGAGGTCGAGTTTTTCAGCACATTTTGGGTGCTGAAAAACTCGGCTTATACGCGAGTATATACGGTACTTCGACCATCGAATTGGTCAAATTCGATTGAATTCGATTGAATCAAATGATTAGAACAATTTGAAGTAAAAATCATTCGACCATTCGATAATACTCATGTACTGTCTCTTTGAAAAAAAATTTCGACTTCATACTTCGCCAGATTAAAGCTACCGACGTCCAATGTTAGCCTATGAGGACCTTCCCCAGCATTTTTCTAAGTTTGTTTTGGTCGAATAAAAAACCTTCGATCGATCGCTTAAAATCGTTCGAAATCGTTCGATTCGAACGATTTCATCGTTTGTTCGAACGATTTCATCGTATGATCGAACGATTTCTATTCGATCGAAGCTTTGCGCTAAAATCGCAATTCGAAAGGATTTTACTTCGAGGGTCGAATTCGAGGGTTTTTTAAGCCTCGAAATTCGACCCTTGATAAATCTGCCCTAAAAGTGAACAAACCCTTTAACTGGAACCAAACACCAAACTGGGTGAATGGTTAAGGAATTACGGCAAATTACAAATATAGAATTTTACATTTTGAAGCTGTTGAACCCAACAAGAGGTCAAAAGAGCCGTCAATGCAAGTAAAGCAGGACATCATTAGGCTGAGAATACGGAACAAACCCATCAGAGAGAATCAGAGAGACAGCAGAATTATTAAAAGTGGCCCATTCCTAAAACAAAGGAATTCACTGGTGAGCTCAGAAACAAGAGGCCTGGAAAACTACAGAAGACAATTGTACTGGTTTTTTTTATTTTCCATAATTTGCATATGTAAATTAGGGAAAACGAGAACCAAATATGCAGCACGTGTTTAAGAAATGTTTTAATTTCTTGTTTGTGTGACTTAAAGTCCCATAATTTTTTGGATTTGGATTCAGTTCAGCCAGGCACTTGAATTCGGGCGAATCCTGCTGAAAAAGGCAACATCTTGGCTGAATCCCGAACCAAATCTCGGATTAGGTACATCCCTACCGGAAAATCATATAAATCATATAAACAGTAAATAAACCCAATAGGCTGGTTTTGCTTCCAATAAGGATTCATTATATCTTAGTTGGGATCAAATACAAGCTACTGTTTTATTATTACACAGAAAAAGGAAATCATTTTAAAAAATTTGGATTATTTGGATAAAATGGAGTCTATGGGAGACAGACATTCAGTAATTCGGAGCTTTCTGGATATTGGGTTTCTGGATAAGGGATCCTATACCTGTACTAGAAAATCATATAAACATATGTAAAAATGAATATAGTTCATTGCTTCCAATAAGGATTAATAATATCTTAGTTGGGATCAAGTACAAGCTACTGTTTTATTATTATTACAGAGAAATTGTAAATAGGGATGGGCAAATTTTTCCGCAAAAATGACGCCCATAGACTTGGTGTCAAAAAAAAAAAAGACCCGCGTCAAAAAAATTTTGCCACGCGACAACATTTTTTTGGCGGCCATAGACTTTAATGGGCGTTGGCGACATTTCGCCGAGGGCGAATTTTTGACGAAACGAGTCAAATTTGCCCATCCCTAATTGTAAATCATTTTTAAAAATGTGGATTGTTTGAATAAAATGGATTCTATGGGAGACAGCCCTTCTGCAATTGGAGCTGTCTGGATAACGGGTTTCCACATAACAGATCCCATACCTGTGCAAGCTACTGTTTTATTATTGCAGAGAAAAAGAAAATCTTATTTTTTAAAAAAATTGGATAAGTTGGATAAAATGGAGTCTCTCCGTAATTTCTGTATAAAGGGTTTCCAGATATACCTGTACAGCAACGCTTATCGTAATATTGAGGTGACAGGCCCATGAAAGCTGACACTCAAAAAGAACCCACCCTTCCCTTAACACGATCTTGCCTTACTATACGCTCTATTCCTCAGTTACAGCCCCATATACAGTAAGAGATGGGTATCTGCTGTTTTACAGACCTTTGCTTGTGATCCTTTATAAATACGTCTCTGTTATTACATGTCTGTATTGTATTTATATATATAAACGTAAGAGCCTGTTTGCCTGCGCTTCCTCCTCATGTCTAGTTTGCTTGCTACATAATTTACAGTCAGAAAGTGAGATAAAGCTAATAATGTCAAAATGATAAAGTAGATGATCTTAAAAGGGTAGTCTCAGCAGTCCTGCTCCACTCGGCTTAGCACTTAATGAAGCAGAGTGGAGCTTTCGGGAAATCCCCTAGGCTATTTTGTTGTTTCTATAAAATGTCATTAAAGACAAGTAAGTAGCCAACTAGCCCGTCGGACGCACACAATCTAAGTCTACTCTACTCCCCCTTTTGGATTCATTTTCCACCATGTTTCCTATTTATGTTAATTTTAGTAATTGAGGCATATGCTAGAAGATCAGAATCCAGTGCAGGCTAAAATATACAGTCTCTGCACTGCTGGTTCTGACTCTTGTAACAATGTAACAGAAACCAGCTGATAAACGGACCTGGATGAGAATTGGCTTCTCTTACATTGTTTTAAGAGAACCAGAGAACAGAAAGGGCTAAGCAAACACTGATTCAAAGGGGGCGGTTCGCTTTTAAGTTTTAGCACGTTATCCCAGGCCCAAGCAACTTTTCAATTGGTCTTCATTAGTGATGGGTGAATTTGTGGCGTTTCGTTTTGCCGAAAAATTTGTGAATTTCCCAAGAAATGTGCAAAATGGCGAAAAATTTGTGAAACGGCGCCAGCATCCCGTTTTTGCCGCCAGCGTCCATTTTTTTTGACGCCAGCGAATTTTCACGGCGGTTTCACAAATTTATTTTGAATTCGCCGCGAATTCGCGCTTGATGAATAAATTCTCCCATCACTAATCTTTATTATTTATTTTTATAGTTTTTAAATGATTTGCCCTCTTCTTACAACATTCAAATGGGAGTCATGTCATTGACCCGTCTAAAAAAACATGCTTTGTAAGGCTACATATTTAGGGGGTTATTTACTAAACCAAAAATGTATCTCATTTTTTTTTATTTAAAAACCCAAACCAAACTCCCGTGCTTTATTTGACCTTATTTATAAAAAAAAGACCTGAAATTAATTGGATAGGGAAAAAACCTGATAAAATCGAGCAAAAACCAAAATCACTTGATTTTTTTGGGTTTTTGCCCGAAAACCCCAAATGTATCTTATTATTGGGCTAAATCCAAACCGCAATAACTTCAAATTGTGATGGGGCAACTCCCATTGATTTATAGATGACCTTGAGAGGAATGAGATGGTGGATTTTCGGGTTCTGGCTTTTTGCAGAATCTGATGTAATAAATCAAACCCAAAAAGCTTGACCAGAAACATTTTTTGTAAATAACCCCCTTATTGTTATTGCTACTTTTAATTACTCATCTTTCTATTTAGGCTTCTCCTATTCAGATTCCAGTCTCTCGTTCATATCATTGTATGGTTGCTAGGGTTATTTGGACCCTAGCAACATGATTGCTGAAATTGCTGAAATATCACTCTCTAGATCATTATAAAAGTTAACTCAAAGGTGCACAACCCCTAAATAGTGATTACATTTAAATATAACTTTAAAACCTTTGAAAACAAGTAATGGCGAATATATATATATATATATATATATATATAGTCACAACTTGAGCCTTTATAAATCTTTGATAAAGTACCATGAGCAGAAGGCTCCCTTACCATCTACTGTATATTGGAATTTTAATATATTCTGACCCCAGACACCCCCCTGATGAATCTGAAACCCCCCCAGTCACTTTCCTATAAGTACTTTTTGGAAACCCCCTATTTGGGACCCTCTGAGGCCCATGTGAATACTATTTAAGTATTCGGCCAAATCCTTTCTAAAAGATTCAGCCGAATACAGAACTGAATCTGAGCCCTAATATAACTTAGGAAAAGCAGAAGTCACATGATTTTTTTGGATTCAGATTCAGTTTCGGCAGGTACTTGAATTTGGCTGAATCCAAATCCGGCTGTAAAAGGGCCAAAATTCCAAACCGAATCCTGGATTTTTTTCAATTGGCTTTCCTTTTTTATTATTTGTGGTTTTTGATATATTTGGCTTTTTATTCAGCTGCTCTCCAGTTTTCAATTCAGCAATCTGGTTGCTAGGGTCCAAATGTATAATGTGTAGCCTTACAGAGCATTTGTTTATAGATGGGGTCAGGGACCCCCATTTGAAAGCTGAAAAGAGTCAGAAGAAGGCAAATAATTCAAAAACTATAAAAGACTAGTTTAAAAGATGCCTAGAAAATACTAAAAGCTAACTAAAAGTGACCTAGCCCTTTAACATTTAAGGGGCAGATTTAACAAGGGTCGAATTGAAAATTAAAATTTTCCAGGTTTTTTTATGGTCAAAAGGGTCAACTTCTACTAGGGAGTTATTCAAATTCGATTAGAGTTTTTCAAAAAAAATCTAATTAGATTTTTTGAGATTCATCATACCCTGGTGCTTTAAGAACTCAAATTTGACTATTCGCCACCTAAAACCTGCCGAATTGCTGTTTATGTCAATGGGAGACGTCAAAGGATCAATTTTGAGTTGTTTGCAGAAAAAAACTTGCATCGAGTCTTTAAAATTAAATCAAATTCGATTCGAGCTTTCAGGTCAATCCTATTCACCTGAGTTTAAAATATTAGATTTTTCAAATAAATTTCGAGTTCATGGGAGTTTACGGGAGTTTTAAAAAAACTCACATGAATTTGAAATTCCATCTTTGATAAATGGGCCTCTGAGTGTATGGTGTACTAATGGGTTGAGTTTTTTTTTTGCTTTTGCACCTAAACGTCCATAAATAAACCCAGTACTGTGTGCCAGCGCTTACAACTAAACATGTAGGGGCAGATTTATCAAGGGTCGAATTTTGAATTTGAAACACTTTGAAATTCTAATTCAAAATGACCAACTGAAACTAAATCAAAGGGTTTTTTTGGCCGAATAAGTCAGTTTTCGATTGTATAGGTTTGTTTTCGATCGAATTCGAATCATACGATTCAAAGTTTTTCCCCAAAAAAACCTTTGAATTTTCAAAGTCCACCAATTGACTCCAAATGGCTTCTAAGAGGTCCTCTGTAGGCTAAAACAGCAATTCAACAGGATTTAGATGGCAAATGGTCGAAGTCGAATTTTTAAAGAGACAGTAAGGGGCACATTTACTTAGTGTCGAATATCGAGGGTTAATTAACCCTCGATATTCGACTGCCGAATTAAAATCCTTCGACTTCGAATATCGAAGTCAAAGGATTTTGCGCAGTTTGTTCGATAGAACGATTGAAGGAATAATCGTTTGATCGAACGATTAAATCCTTCGAATCGAATGATTCGAAGGATTATCCTTCAATCAGAAAATTGTTAGGAAGCCTATGGGGACCTTCCCCATAGGCTAACATTGGCCTCTGTAGGTTTTAGGTGGCGAAGTAGGGGGTCGAAGGCATTTTTAAAGAGACAGTACTTCGACTATCGAATGGTCGAATATTCAAACGATTTTTAGTTCGAATCGTTCAATTGGAAGTCGATGGTCGAAGTAGCCAATTCGATGGTCGAAGTAGCCAAAAAAAACATTCGAAAATCAAATTTTCTTCCTCTATTTTCCTCTATTCCTTCACTCGAGCTTAGTGAATGGGCCCCTAAATGATAAAATTTCGAAATTCTAAATTCAAATCAAATTTGGACTAGTCCCTAGTAGAACTACACAAAATTAGCTCAAAATCAGAATTTTTTGAATTTGAATTTTCACTTTGACCTTTGATAAATCTGCCCCGTAGGGATGGGCGAATTTCTTTCGTCTTGTTTCGCCGCACAACAAAATTTTTTTGACGCCCAAAGACTTTGATGGGCGTCGGCGACAAATGGGTCAAATTGGCCCATCCCACTCCTTATCGATTGAATAAACGATAAGAAAAAGCAAAGTGAAGTAAGGGCATGGTTTATTAACTAATTAAAGATTCACTCAGACAACAATGTTTTGGCTTAGGTATCTAAAAATACGGATCTTTGCTCGGGTTACTGATTTGTCTGCCATTGATTTCAGTTCTCCGCTGACTCACAGCTCATCATGACGTGCTCCTTTGCTGACTAATTATCAGGGGAATATTATCTGCCTTTCTGGTCAGCATGATGGATTCAAATAGAAAAGATGTCACACATCTCAGGGAACAGAACAAGGGCACCGGAAAGGTCCTCGGCACAGTGACGCACAGGGAAGCGCATCCCGGTTGGTACACAATATGTTGACACAGCGCTAATATTAGGATCTTCACGCTGCTGTACAAATATCACGCTTCGATTCCTAGAAGTATATTCGCTATTTAACCCTGTGTCCGTTGAGATGCGGCAAGGCAGATGGGCGCCAAAGTGTGACAGAGATAAGCGTAAAGAAGAAGTGCGTTGAGAAGGAAATGACTCCTTTGTGCTGCTCTCACAATACTGTTACCCACCAGTTGGTTTGTGGTGGGTGTGAGAAGTGTGTTCTCTGATAACTAACCTCCTAACAGTCCCGTTTTCTGCCTGACAGTTGCAGCTCAGCCGGCAGTAGTGATGGGCGGATTTGTCCCGTTTTGCTTCGCCACGAATTTTGCGAATTTCCAGCAAAATTTGCAAAACTGGCGAAAAAATTCCCAAACAGCGATTTTGCCATCGGCAACAATTTGCCGGCATCAAACATGACGTCAGCGCCCATTAAAGTCAATGGGCGTCTGTTTATTTTTTTGCCAGCTAATTTTCCCAGCAAATTCGCAAATTTATTCAGCGGGGGCAAAACGAGCAAATTTGTCGCGAATTTGCGCCTGGCCAATGAATTCGCTAGCCGGCAGTCCGGGGTTTCTTACTGAAATGTCTGAGTTTCTCTTTCATCTCCTGCACTGGCGCCTGAAAAAGTTTCTGAAACAATTAAAATAAGAGGCTTTTGGGCAGAGAGCCCAGGACACTCAGCAGCTGCACTTGGACACTTTTGTAACAATTTAAAATAATCAAAGATGCAATTGTAAGTTTTTAAGATAAGCAGGTCTCTTGGGAGAGAGAGACGCAGAAATATGTTAAAATTTTTAATTACCTGCCAAATTTTGTAAAATGGACACGGTAATTAGAGGGTGTGGCCATAAAATGGGTGTGGTCAAAAATGTTGCCGGCACAACTTTTTATCCCTCTTTCCTAATGAGTCACAGTACAAATCTCTAAGACGGGGTCTGGTGACCCAGGGTTGCGTCCCGTTTTTCGAGGGACAGTCCTGATTATGACAGCTCAACCCACAGCCCCGACTTGTTACTGAAATATCCAGACTTTCTCTTTGATCTCCTGAATAAAGATACAAAGTTTCTAAAACTTAATTGGCTTTTGGCAGAGAGCCCAGAATACATGGCAGGTGCACTTAGATACATTTATAACAATTTAAGATAAGCAAAGATACAAGTGTAAGTATTTAAGATAAGCAGGTCTCTTGGGAGAACTGAGACTTGCAGAAATGTGTTCAAAATGCCAAATTTTGTAAAATGGACATGGCAATTAGGGGGTAATTCAGTTGGTCTTTTTAATTCAAATGTCTAAGTTTTTTCAATTCCAAATTTGACCCTTGATAAATATGCCCCATAGTGTTATATGTTTCACCAGTGGCATAACTACCGGGGGAGCAGGGGGTGCGATTGGGCCTGGGCCCTCACCCCCCCGCAGGGCCCCCCGGAAGTTGGCGCGCAATGAATTCTGGGCAGCTCCAAGCGTATGGAGGGGGCAGGGGGGCCCCGCTGCGTGTCCCGCCCCCCTCTAGTTACGTTAATGTGTTTCACCCCCTGCAATTCTAAGCAATATTTCGATAAGCATTTATTTAAAAGTTTCAGTGGTTGTAAAGCACAGAAATTCGCAGTGAATTTGCGCCTGGCGAAAATATCCACCCATCACTACTGATAGGAGCACCGGCTGGGGTTTCAGGTAAGTTAATACAATCACTTGGGTGTGCCTAACATTTGGCACCCCCAAGTGCAAGAACACTTTCCTTCTCCTTTAAATCCCGAATAATGGTTTCCATTATTTATTGAGCATATTTGGTTCTTTTGAGGTAGATAATAAGATTACAAGAGCCCAAGTAATCCCCCCTGCGGCATGGACTCTGTGCACTGCTCATCTAATAATCTGTGAGACTTTGAAACCATGCGGCATACTGCCCCTTTAAAACAATTTAGATTTTTTTTTTTTTTTATTAATGAATATTGGAAGGTTCTCTTGAATTACAGTTTCTTTTACAAGGCACAATTTTTTTATTAGGTTTATATCCCCCTTTAATTCACCTAAGCACAGGAATAGGCAAAGTCTTGCGTTCCGGCTGTTGTTCGACTACAACTCCCGTCATTCCCTTCCAATTCTGATTACAGACCAATCCTACGAGCTATAGTTGTACAACAGTGTAAGTGTTAAAGTGGGGCTAATCCCTTTTTTTCCAGCAAGTTCAGGTCTAGGGGAGACTGAGGAAAGTGCCATTTATTTCCACTCCTGTCTTGTCTAGGGGCTGAATTCATAAGTCACTGATCAATGAGCTCTACTGTCTAACATATTAAAGGGAAATACACCCTCTATACACACAGGCCTTATATGTGCTAAAGGAAACAGCCTCAGTTCCCCTAAAGGGAAGAAACACATAATTATTCACACCTCTTGCCATACAATGATCATACAATAACCACCATCCACTATATATCACTTCCATTTGTCTGTCCCAGTCATAGTCATACCTATAATACTATAATATCCATGCACACATACTGTACCTAATCCAGCTCCAGGAGGGACCATATCTATGGCCAATCAGTTGCACAATGTCCTGTATGTCCATAAAGGGTCTGTTCACCTTTAAATAAACGTTTAGTATGATGTAGTGAGTGATATTCTGAGACAATTTGCAGATGTTTTGTATTTTTTCATTATTTGTGGTTTTTGAGTTATTTCACTTTTTATTCAACAGCTCTCCAGTTTGCAATTTCAGCAGTCTGGTTGCTAGGGCCCAAATTACCCTAGAAACCATGAATTGATTTGAATAAGAGACTGGAATATGAATAGAAGAGGCCTGAATAGAAAGATCAGTAATAAAAAGTAGCAATGACAATAAATGTGTAGCCTTACAGAGCATTTTCTTTCAGGTCAGTGATCCCTGTTTTGGGGTAGCACCACATGGACGTTTTCGGCTCAATCCAACGCTCTGCAACAAAACGCCAGCGTCAAATCACACGTGACGGAAATAAGGTAAGTAATGGAAATGTCGGATGAAGTCGCAGTGTTGATCTGAAGCGACACGACTGTCAGATGCAGACGCAGCGTGCAGTCGGATCAACGCTGCGACACCATCCGACAACGCATTCGCTTATCTTGTTTCCGTCGCAGGTGATTTGACGCCGGCGTGTTGTTGCTCCGAAAACGTCCAGGTAGTCCTACCCTTAAAGCTGGAAAGAGTCAGAAGAAGCAGGCAAATAATTAAAAAATAAATAATGAAGACCAATGGTAAAGTTGTTTAGAATTAGTCATTCCATATCATACTAAAAGTTAACGTAAAGGTGAACCACCCCTTTAAGTATTAAAGATTATTTGTGAATGAATAAGAATTATCCATGAAACTGGGAGCCAGTCTTTAAAGTGGTGGTTCACCTTTGAGTTAACTTTTAGTATGTTACAGAATGGCCAATTCTAAGCAACTTTTCAATTGCTCTTCATTATTTTTTTATTGTTTTTATTTTTGTCCTTTTCTTCTGACACGTTCCTGATTTTAAATGGGGGTCACTGAACCCATCTAAAAACAAATACTCTGTAAGGCTACAAATGTGTTGTTATTGCTACTTTTTATTCCTCATCTTTCTATTCAGGCCTCTCCTATTCATATTCCAGTCTCTTATTCAAATTACTGCATGGTTGCTAGGGGAATTTGGACCCTAGCAACCAGATTGCTGAAACTGCAAACTGGAGAGCTGCCGAATAAAAAGCTAAATAACTCAAAAACCACAAATAATAAAAAATGAAAACCAATTGCAAATTATCTCAAAATATCACTCTCTACATCATACTAAAATAACCCCTTTAAGGGGTTCCGTGACCCATCTTCCCCGAATGCCTTCCCTCGCTCTGCCCCTGGCTAAAATGAAAAATCGACTGCGCTAATCACACGCGGCGATTCATTTTCGGAAAACGAATCGCCATGTGTGATTAGCACCTGCAACTTTTCATTTTATCCAGGCGCAGAGTGAGGGGAGGCATTCGGTGAGAAAAGTCGCGGCGATTAGGTCCGTTTTAGATCGAATAGGTCCGTAATCGAACGAATCAAAGGAATAGCGTACTCGATCGAATTCGATTCAAAATTTTTCCCAAAAAATCCATCAATTGACTCCAAACAGCAATTCGGCAGGTTTGAGATGGCAAATGGTCGAAGTTGAATTTTTAAAGAGACAGTACATGATAAATTTAGATATTCAAATTTTTTGAATTTCTTTCAAATGCTAATAGAATTTGGACTATTACCTAGTCGAAGCCAGCGTTGGACTGGCCCACTGGGATACCAGGAAAACTCCCGGGGGACCCAGGTGTCAGTGGCCCTCTTGCTTCTACTCATTTGGCCTATTTCATGGTCATTCCCTATTTCTTTAAGAGGCTTAATATTGGAAGAATAGCATATAGTAAGTAGAGATAAAAGACTAGGAGAATAAAGTGGTTGAGTGATGAGAGGAGGAATAATAGTTTGGACAGTGGACCAACGGTTTAAGGTTTTCTGGTGGGCACCTGGCATCCCAGTCCGACGCAGGTCGAAGTACACAAAAAATAGCTTGAAATTCGAATTTTTTAATGCGCAAATTCACATCGACCTTTGATAAATCTGCCCCTCAGTGCCTGTGTATATTGCATTAGCAGGTGTGGGAGTAAGTGCTAGCTATACGTTTCACAGGCACCAGGTCATGCTTTCATTATCACAGGCATATGACTAGAACACTTACTGCAGATTAGAATCACTTTCCCATGTAAAACAACAGACCAGTTCCTGTACTCTAAGCCATGTGTTTTCACCAGCAGCCAATGCCTTTGTGTTCTTTACTTACATTATACAAATGCTCCACATCATGGAGCAACTGTCAGCGCTGGGGGCTGGCTCTTCACGCCCGTATCAATTCTGCATTCAGTAAACAAAACACACCCAAGAGCTTACATCAACTGCCACAGAACTTGCTCACTGCTCCCTGGGGTTTGCTTGTTTTCCCAAACTTAGATTTACTGAATCTTAAATATATGACACAGATAGACGCTCTGTATACGGAATATTACACCTCCCACGTAAGGGTATTTAAATACCAGCAAGATGTTTAATAACCATAAAAAATGCACGGAGGGAAACTCAGAATATTATATTTATAAGTGATAATGTTTCCATTCCTGGAAATTCTAAGAAATGTTGAAACCACATAAAGGCACAAGGCTGCAGGGCGAGTTATACAGGGAACTCTGAGTATCACTCATGTACCCCCTACTGTAAATGATAAGGATATTAGCAGTCACTGAGGGGTTGTTCTGTGACCATATAAAGGCACAAGGCTACAGGGCGAGTTATACAGGGAACTCTGAGTATCACTCATGTATTATAAGTGATAATGTACCCCCTACTGTAAATGATAAGGATATTAGAAGTCACTGAGGGGTTGTTCTGTGACCATATAAAGGCACAAGGCTGCAGGTTGAGTTATACAGGGAACTCTGAGTATCACTCATGTATTATAAGGGATTATTTACCCCCTACTGTAAATGATAAGGATATTAGAAGTCACTGAGGGGTTGTTCTGTGACCATATAAAGGCACAAGGCTGCAGGCTGAGTTATTCAGGGAACTCTGAGTATCACTCATGTATTATAAGGGATAATGTACCCCCTACTGTAAATGATAAGGATATTAGAAGTCACTGAGGGATTCTGTGACCATATAAAGGCACAAGGCTGCAGGCTGAGTTATACAGAGAGCTTTGACTTTTTGGAAGCCTGTTCAGATTTCCAAATTAGGAAACCAGGACAGGACTTTGAAGTGACATGGCGATCAGCCAATCACTGATCACACATCATCCATCCCACCCCTCGTATCATCCGCCCCACTCATCTCCCACCCCCAACGTTATCTGGTCCGCCCCAATGTCATCAGGTCAGCCCCCAATGTCACTGGCCCCGCCCCTGCCCGTTTTTATGAACAATCTTACTCTTTCTGGCATCAATTTTACATTCTCGTTGTATGGCTGTACAAAAATCAGTTCAGTCAGCAGTGATCATGAACATTACATTCTAATTCGTCATTCAGGATGTGAATTTCATTTGCCCTCAGAGATAAAGGGACAAGGCCCTATGACTTCTCTTGCAGACCAGCTCCAGATCAGGTCCCCCTGTAACTGAGATCACAATACGCTATAATGACGAGCGAAATTCCTTGCAGCCCATTATATGTTGCATTACTTGCAGACATTTTTTTATCAGGGGAATTAATTAACAGGTTCAATATTGAATATTTTATTAAAATTAAAAAAAAATGTATTCTATCATTCTGTGCCTCTGTCCCTTTAAAGGAGAAGCGTTGCTGTTCCTGCGCTTCTGATGTCCCTTCAGTTGCAGTGGGATGAAGATGATGCTGGATCTGCAGTGCGTCGCTGCCATCAGCCAAAGGAACAGACACAATAAGATTTTTCGCAGCTGGGAATTTTGCTGCAGCTGCAACTCTATCGGCTGATTACGTCTAGAACAAAAAGTGTCTGGGTTCTCGGTATCTTATGACTTGAAAATGAGTTTTTCTTCTGTTTTTATCTCCGTTACAAACTTCAGCAAATACAACTGCAGGAACAGCCATGAGAAATGAATGTTTGGGTGGGAAGAAGATTTTCAGCATTTTCTGGATGTTAACTATTTACTTGTATGGGGTATGACCAGGGAAAGGAATTGGGAAAATAATGAAAATGCAGTTTTTGAGATGCCGACTCACCCCATGGACATATACAGTATTGACTGCAGGGGCGTAACTACAGAGGAAGCATAGGGGCCCCAAATAATTTCAACATTAATTGATAAAACAGGACAACCTCTGGATATGCATACCTCCCAACTGTCCTGTTTTTAGAGCAACAGTCCCTCGTTTGACAGCTCAACCCGCAGTCCCTCATTTGTACTGGAAAGTTCCGATTTTCTCTGCACTGAACAGCCAGAAATATTAAAAATGTTTCTAACTTCATTGGCTTTTGGCACAGAGCCCAGAACAGCCACTGCTGCCTATAAGATACTTTTGTAACAATTTCAAGGTAAGCAAATAAGTAATTGTAACAATATAAGATAACAGGTCCCTTGTGAAAAGTTAGACTCACAGCTAAAAGGCAATTCACCTTCATTAGCAAAACTGTAATAACTGGAAAAAAAAACACAGAAATATGTTCAAACTTTCATAACCTGCCAAATTTTGTAAAATGAACATGGTAACTAGGGGGTGTGGCCATCCATGTTCTAACTTCTCCCAAGGGACCTGTTATCTTATATTGTTACAATTACTTATTTGCTTATCTCAAAATTGTTACAAAAGTATCTTATCTGCAGCTGTGGCTGTTCTGGGCTCTCTGCCTAAAGCCAATTAAGTTAGAAATATTGTTTCTTTTTCTGGCTGTTCAGTGCAGAGAAAATCGGGACTTTCCAGTACAAACGAGGAACTGTGGGTTGAGCTGTTCAAAAGAGATTGTCCCTCTAAAAACGGGACAGTTGGGAGGTATTCATCCGACGTGACACAACTGTCAGATGTGGATGCAGAAAGCAGAGTCTTCATCCGACAGTTGGACCGTGTAGTGTAGTTGTTACCTCCGACTTTTCATTCAGTCCAATTATATCTTGGCATGTGTGACTCCATCCGACTTGTTGCGGGCTTTTATCGCCAGGCATCGATCCAACAAAAAACAACCATGGAGTTCTACCCTTATTCGTTCTACCTGTAAATTTGGGACACTGGCAAACAATACCGGAATCAAACTCCCATTCATAGTGGTGTATATTACATATGTATAAATATAGGGGTCATTTAAGACTTCAAGTCCAGTTGCAAATTTTCCCTGCAGTCAGTTGAACAGGTATCCCATTATCCAGAAAGCTCTGAATTACAGAAAGGCTGTCTCCCATAGACTCCATTTAATCCAAATAATCCAATTTTTTGAAATATTTAAATTTTCTCTGTAATAATAAAACAGTAGCTTGTACTTGATCCCAACTAAGATATAATTAATCCTTATTGGAGGCAAGACCAGCCTATTGGGTTTATTTAATGTTTAAATTATTTTCTAGTAAACTTAAGGTATGAAGATCCAAATTACAGAAAGATCCATTATTCAGAAAAACCCAGGTCCCGATCATTCAGGAAAACAGATCCCTTACCTGTAGGAAAAACCACATTCATTGAGGCACTTACATGTACCTGTGTTCAGCACTACTGTTCCAAATCGAGCACTGCTGCATCTATTGTCACAGGTAGTGAAGAGTTAATTAATTTGCCAGCCATAGATTCACCTTTAAGAAAAAACATAGACTTCAATGAGTTTTCGGTGAAGCGAAGCGGGACAAATTCACTCATCACTAGTCACAGGGGGACAGCCACCTCTAAACCAAGTGATAGCTCCAGGGAAGCCACAGTAGGCTGCGTTAATAGGTGCAGTGCAGATATGCCAAAGGAATAGAGCGCACGTCACTGTCACATCTACGTCCAGAAATTATGTGCACCAGACTTAGTAAAATTTCAGCACAACTGCATTCAGTTCTCGTTAATGTGTGGGTGCAATTTTGTCACATTTTATGCACCAGTCACAATTTCTTAAAGGGCATGTAAAGGCAAAAAATATAAAATGCCATTTTTATTTTAATTTTTCTTTAATGAAAAAGAAACCTATCTCCAATATACTTTAATAAAAAAAAATGTGTGCCGTTTTTATAAGAAACCTGACTGTATGCAGTGAAATTCTCCCTTCATTTACTGCTGCGGATAGGAATTGTCAGACGGTCCCTAACTGCTGAGCAGGGAAACAATCATACTTATGAACAGCAGGGGGAGCCCCCGCCTTACTTCCCAGCCATGCAGAACTCAAGCAGCTTTGTTTATGACGATCCCTAAGCAGCCCAGACCACACTGAGCATGTGCACCGTCTTAGTCTTGCAAAGATGTTTAACAAAGATGATGACCCCCTGTAGCCAACTTTGAAAGTATAAATCATTTGTTTGATTAGGCTTGTGGTGCAGTAAGTTCATGTTGATATTTAGTATACAAAATACAGCATTTCTAGCCTTATTCTATTTTAGACATTACATGCCCTTTAAAGGAGAACTAAAGTCTAAAAATGAATATGGCTAAAAATGGCATATTTTATATACTGAACTTATTGTACCAGCCTAAACTGTCAGCTTGTCAATAGCAGCAATGATCCAGGACTTCAAACTTGTCACAGGGGGTCACCATCTTGGAAAGTGTCTGTGACACTCACATGCTCAGTGGGCCCTGATTGGCTGTTGAGAAGCTAAGCTTAGGGCTCGTCACTAATTATCCAGCAGAAAATGAGGTTTCCCTGTAATATAAGCTGATGCTACAGGTTTGCTGATTATTAAATTCTGATGCTAATTGCACTGGTTTCTGTGCTGCCATGTAGTAATTATCTGTATTAATTACTAATCAGCCTTATATTGTGACATTTCTATTCTATGTGTACTGTATATTGTGAGTGGGTCCCTAAGCTCAGTAAGTGACAGCAGCACAGAGCATGTGCAGTGAATCAGCAGAGAAGAAGATGGGGAGCTACTGGGGCATCTTTGGAGACACAGATCTTTACTGCTAATGGGCTGTGGTTGCCTTGGGCTGTTACAGAAGCACAAAACATCATGTACAACATTTCTAGCTTCTTCTTTAGTTAGGCTTTACTTCTCCTTTAAGGAGCAACTTCCCCTGTTGATCACAAGGATTTTGCATTTTCGGTAAAAAAAAAAAAAAAAAGGTTATTGCATCGAAAAGTGCTCATTGTCCGGCCCGGATTTAATCCTTTACTTTTGACTGGTAGGGACTAGGGCAAACCCAAAGGCAGGGGACCCTGGAAAAAGGCAAGTGAGGGCATTAATTGTGGTGGGTTCCAAATTCAAATTATTGCATTTATTGTTCTACCTGGCTGGCTGGAAAAAGTCAATCAATAGTGGTTGCTATCGGTTACTGCCCATGGGCAAACTTGCCCGGTGTTGACAAATGAGCCCCAATGATATTAATTCTAACACACATAGAGGGAAACCATTTATGAATGAATAAATATGCTCTCACACAATATTTTCTAATTTAGTTAATACAACGGGAGTCCAGTCACTTGGACCAACACCAAATCTGAGAAAAAGCCATTGACTGAGTCACTTTCATTCCTCGCCACATATGAGCAATAAAGCAGAAATAATAAAGCAGAAATAATAAAGCCTGAATTATCTGATGAACAATGGGACGATAAACACCAACATCAAAGAATGTAAATATGTCAAAAGGGAGGAGGAAACACAAAGGAAATGTCTCTTTAAATGGAATTTGGAACTGAATGGTGACAGTGACTTGCAGGCGTGTGAATTGCTTCTGTAAAGTATGGCAGAAACGGCAAATAAATTAGGGAACATACAGTATTGATACATTTATAAATATAATTAAATACTATAGAAAATGTATGGTGAGCTATTTCTTCTGCCGTTGCCATGAAGTTTGAGAAGGAGGGTATCTAACAAAGCAATTTAACAGAGGAAAAAATGATAAAAAACAAAACAAATTAGGGGGGTTCCAACTGCAGCTTAATAAATACGTTTATGAGTCTGACTTGTGATGGGTGAATTTATCCCATTTAACTTTGCCACAAATTTCGCAAATTTCCCACGAAACTTGTGAAAAATTAGCAAAAATTGACTCTGGTCTCAGAACTGTCGCCGGGGTTGAAACTGTCATCGCAGTCCAAAAAAATTGACACCGACTAATATTTGCCGGCAAATTTTCATGCCTAATTCGCAAATGTATTTGCCGGCGGGCGAAACGCAGTGATTCGTCTCAAATTAGCACCTAACAAATACATTTGCCCATCACTAAGTCTGACTAGTGATGGGCGAATTTCTCCCATGAAAAATTTGCCAAAAAATGTAAAATTGGAAAGTTCATGAAAAAATCGTGCAATTGGAACGTTTTCACAAAACAATCGAGCAATTCGAACGTTTCACGGAAAAATACAGCAATTCCGTTTTCACTAAAATCTAGCAATTCAAACGTTTTCACTAAAAAATTGAGCAATTCGAACGTTTTCACTAAAAAAATCGAGCAAGTTGAACGTTTTCACAAAAAATCATGAAAGCCCGATATTGACGCAAGCGAACTTTGACCGACAAATTTTCGTGGGCCATTCGCCAAAATTTGCAGCGCATTCGCACCTAGCGTATAAATTCACCCATCACTAAGTCTGACCAATCTTTTGTCAAAGATGTCCATTTGTAGTTCACTTGCTCTTTCTAAACTAACAATTTCTTCTGTTATTCACCCTTTGAGGATTCTGCAGCACGTTGGTTGCCTATAGAATAAGCTGTTGGAATGTATCTAGAGTCAGAAAAAGACCAAAGCCTCCCTGCAGGACCTGCTCACCATATGCTGAGTATCTTCACTTTCCCAGTTCCTGATCATGATCTCATGTTCTGTCTCATCACTTCCTTCCTCCCATTCTCTCTCTTGCTTTGTAGCACAATAATCTGCATAACATTTGTGCCCTAGATACAATCTGCTATAAACTGCAGAAGCCCTTCCTGATGCTCCATCTCTGACCCTCACAATTCCATCCCTTTGTAGGAATATTTCTGCTCATCCTCCGGCCTTCAACTCAACCACTGGTACTATATCGCTATGTAGATCTGAAACATTATTGTTCTCACAAATGTGGTCATAAACCACAATGAGGATCTGAAATAAAAAAAATGTATGGACTATCTGATAGTAAATAGCAGCAACCTTTTAATTTCTGTGCTGATGCAACACACCATTTGTATAAATAGAGCATGGGATGTATGGCCAAAATTGTCCAGGTACTGATTATGGGTGATCAGGTCTGGCTCGCAGTCTTCTTTCCACTTCATGTAGAAATATTAAGTTAGGAGACGCACACCCAGTAAGTGAGTATGAGGTGCAAATCCTGAGGAGACTCCCCATGTGAGTCTCCAAAATTAGCATAACCAGAAATTGAAAAAAAAATGATTGCACACTCTAAATCAAAAATCAAAAAACGTTTATTACATCAAAAAAATCATATCAAAACGAGTGATATTAGCCTAATGTGCTTCGATCAAAGTGGTCTTCCTCACTCCCAAAAAAAGAATAATATAATATTATATAAATTGAGCATAGGCTGTACGACCAAAATGATTGATTATTTTTGATTTAGAGCCTACAATCCTTCTTTTTAATTTCTTTTTACTCCGTTGCATTGAGGTCAGTGTTCTGCGCTGGCCATTCCAGTTACTCCATTTCCATCTTAGCAAATGGGCATGCATCTTCTTCAGATAACCAGATGTGTTTGAGGTTTCAAAATATGCAGATGAATACTTGATGGAACAGAAGAAGCAATGTGAGACCAAACTATAGTAACTATGACCAGTAAGATGATGCATAAAAGGAAGTATAGACTCCAGATAATCAGGTAATTCTGATTCTGTACTATGAAGGTCCCATCTGAACTATGCAGTAGTTTTGGTCTATACTAGACAAAAAAGGGACATTCTGAAATGGTAAAATTCACAGAAATCAATAAAGGGAATGAGGATTTCAGTTATAAAAGCAGGTTGGCCTGCTGTTCTTAAGTGTTATCTCTATATATACTGTATATATATATATATATATATATATATATATATATATATATATATATATATATATATATATATATATATATAAATATGAAAGGGAACCATACAATAAACTCACTGGTGCCTTACCAGTGCCTAAACCAGTGACCCAAAACCAGTGGCTCATGAACAACATGTTGCTCCCCAACCCCTTGGATGTTGCTCCCAGTGGCCTCAAAGCAGGTGCTTATTTTTGAATTCCAGGCTTGTTTTGGCAAGTTTTGGTTGCATAAAAAAACAGGTGTACTGCCAAACAAAGTCTCCTGTGGAATGACAGTCCACATACGGTTCACAAATAGCCAATCACAGATCCTACTTTGCACCACCCAGAAACATTTTCCATGCCTGTGTAGTTCCCCAACTATTTTTATTTCTGAATGTTGCTCACAGGTAAAAAAAGGTTGGATAGTCCCGGGCCTAAATCATCAATAGATCTTTTCAAAGGACGAAGGTGGTTTCATAAAGAACATTTATTTTTTGTTCTGGAGATACAATCTCAAGAATGGGTTGGGTGCTTTCTTAACAAGTGACAAATCACAGGACCTCTGATACTAATACTCATAGTATTGTACTGATACAGGGGCTGTGTAATGAGTTAGTTTGTATTAGACCTAAACCAGTGGTCCAGACAAGTATAACAACTTAGAGCAGGGATCCCCAACCTTTTGAACCCATGAGCAACATTCAGAAGTAAAAGGAGTTGGGGAGCAACACTAGCATGAAAAATGTTCTTGGGGTGCCAAATAAGGGCTGTGATTGGCTATTTGGATTGTCAACCTATATTGAGGCTCTGTACAGCTGGTTTTTATACAACTAAAATTTGCCTCCAAGCCTGGAATTCAAAAATAAGCACCTGCTTTGAGGCCAACATCCAAGGGGTTGGAGAGGAACATGTTACTCACAAGCTACTGGTTGGGGATCACTGACTTAGAGCAACACACAGATAAAAAGTATCACAATACAATACAAACCCTATAGCTTTGTAGCCTCACAAATAAACCGGCCAATATTATTTCCTGTTATTCATCTGTGTGTATAGATATTACCCGAGAAATTCTTCTTAATTCACAGTTCATTGCATACAATTGGCTTCTACCAAGTCTGCTTAAGTTCTTCCATTGAACTCAGCAGGCATTTTCCGCTAAATTACAGCGCGGCAACTGAGGTGAAGTATCACAAGCGAACCTTAGCGTGATCACCTTCTACATGTCAGCACACAATTAAGTAGATTTGGCCATAGGCGATGGACTCGCATAAACCTTTGCGGCGTGACAAGGATTAAAAGGGAGAGTGAACTGGGGTTATAGAGGTTATCTGAGGCTGTGCTTGCTGCTGATATTAATACTTTTGTTTACTGGCCAAAACAGCTGTCAACTTAATTCTGTATGCATGGGCAGAACGTGATGTATCGCCTTTCTAGCTGGCCTTCATAATTTCATAATTAGTCTCCTAATACTCAGGCAACTTTCCCATTCTTGGAAGAATTCTCTCTATTTTATTGTAACTACAGGGAGAGAATGTTATCTATTTAAATGTGGTGTGAAATGGTTAGGCTTAATAATAAATATATAGGGACACACAAATAGAGTAGGTTACTGGGCCTGACCGCTAGCACTTTGCCCCATTGGACTCGTCTTTGTTTCCTCATTCCTACTATATACAGGTATGGGACCTGTTATCCAGAATGCTTGGGACCTGGGATTTTCCGGATAACAGATCTTTCTGTAATTTGGGTCTTCATACCTTAAGTCTACTAGAAATTCATGTAAACATTAAATAAACCCAATAGGCTGGTTTTGCCTCCAATAAGGATTAGTTATATCTTAGTTGGGATCAAGTACAAGGCACTGTTTTATTATTACACAGAAAAAGGAAATCGTTTTTAGAAATTTGGATTATTTGGATAAAATTGAGTCTATGGGAGACAGCCATTCCAGAATTCAGAGCTTTCTGGATATCAGGTTTCTGGATAAGGGATCCTATACCTGTTTATCACAATATTTCAAACATTTTTACTGTAGATGATGACCATAAATGTCGTAATGTTTCTGTGTTGACTGCTAATCTATTGGTAACCGAAGAGTGTGATCTTGATAAAGTCTTTAAATGCCTGTTTTTTCGGATCTGTGGCGAAATTCCGCATTTCGTCATCAACAACTGAGACAAACGATTTGCAGCAAAAGAAAATTTGCAGAGAAGAATGCAAAACTGAAAAAAAAAATTGGCCATGGGCTCCAATATAATTGCCTAAAAAAAAGTTGCAGGAACAAAAAACTCACCCATAGACTTTAATGCGTTTCACGAATTTTTCTCCATTTCGAGAATTTTTCAGCTTCGCCAAAAAATCCTTGAAACGGCACAGATTCACTAATCACTACTTATTTTGTTTTCTATCCAACGCGTATTTGTGTACCTTTAATAAGTTAGTATCCACCATATCTACTATGCCATTTAGTTATCATCATTATAATAATTTATTTACATAGGGCAAGCAAGTTACTCAACACTTTACGATAATAAGTGTATCTATGAAGTTCTACTTGTGTTACCAGTTTTACTTCCTCTGCCCCCTGGTTCCAGTCATCTATCTCTGATTTCCTTCTAATTACCTTGATATTTTATCATCACATCAACTCTCTACTCTCTTATTGTCTATGCTGTAAACATCAGGTACTTACAGCCTTTCCTGATATCATTGTAGCCTTTCTTTGTCATTTTTTTTAACTTTTTGTAGTCTGGGCCTACCAATTTCTCTGCATCTGAGGCCTCACTCACTTCTTCTAAATATAAAATATTCAATACTTTACTTACCAATGTTTTTTTGTAAAACCTACTAATTCTAGCCACCCTTATATCTCAACTCCTGTATGTGCAAAAATGCCCTTTGTTACTACATTATTGACTTTCATGTTGTGCCATTCAGCGTTATGTGGTCCCCTGCTGGGCAAATATTTTTTGTGATTAATTATGCAAATTAAAATACAGGTATGGGACCTGTTATCCAGAAGGGTCTTCGGGTTAAAGGATCTTTCCAAAAATTTTTGTTTGCTACAAAACCCAAAAAAGTTGCATTAAAAAAAAAGACTTTTGGCGATTTATTATACAGCAAAGCTGTTCTAAGTCCTAAGCCAAAAATACACCATCTACAACCTGTCGGATTAATGTAAAAATCAATAGCAGATGTCCCCTTAACCATTTGAAAATATTTTAACCCTTACAAAATGTCCAGAATTTTTGGGGGTTTGACACTGGTTATTCAGCGAAAACGAATAATTTTCGTTGTTTTTGGGCGTCAAATGCGACTTTTTTGTTATTAAAAAATCAGAAAAATTTTGATTTTATTAAATAACCCCCTAAATAAATTGCTTCCAATATGGATTAACTGTATCTTAGTTTGGATCAAGTACAAGGTACTTTTTTATTATTACTGAGAAAAAGGAAATCATTTTTTAAAATTTAGATTATTTGGATAAAATAGAGCCGGGTTAATAGATAATAGATCCCATACCTGTACTATGTAAAATAAATGTATTGTAAAAGATATATATTTGTAGTTGTAAAATCCATCCCAATCCACCATATACACTGCTATAATTGGATTATCAGACTTTTTTTTTAAAATTTTCCAATATCTATGGTGATGCTGCTTTGCTTTTACTTGTCTTTTGCCCAAAGTACAACCTCTTTCCCATCTCATAAACCCTTTCACTAAACAGTGAGAACCTAATTTGTTGGGGTTTTCTCTCTATATTCAACGATGGAACCAGTGGCATAACTACTCACCGATGGGCCCTGGTACAGCATGTGCACCGGGGCCCCCCTTGTTGGGCTCTCCCCCCTATGAATCGTGCAAGTTGTAATATCTCCCCCTGCCCAGCCTCCTGTGATAACCATTATTGTGGCTCCAGTGGGCCCCAAGGGGGTGTGGACCCCGGTGCAATTGCACCCTTTGCACCCCTGGTAGTTATGCCACTGGATGGAACCCTATGAGGAATGGAGTGCCTTTCCTGTTTTCTTGAATTTGAGAAGTTACTTATTAAAGGTTAGTGTTTTAAGTTTTAAGAGGAGTCATCATTGCTTTATACAGGAGGCACTTTTATAAAATGTTTTTATTAATTATTTAGAAGTTGCAATCAGAGTTGTGTCTTTCTGTGCACAAATGAAATAAAACTTTGCAGAGAAACAGAGTTCATTTAATGTGTATCCTCTTTCTCCTAGATAGTTTAGGGCTTGGAATAATAAATAAATTCACATTTACTCAAACAGTTTAACAGTAAAGGTGCAGTATCACTTGTTCTTTTTCCATAGGGCTAGTTCAAGAACCTTAAAAAGATAACAAAAAATGAAGGATTCTAACTCATGGTGCTAAGTGCAGAGATGTGCTGAGGCCATTAAATAATTCCAGTATGAGGGGCCCTCTAAGTGGCATTATTATACATTGCAAGAAAGGAGGCTCCATTCTGGGTTATGGAAAGGAATTATTTTTCACAATAAAAAATGTCGTTCAAAATTTTGCATTGGGAGATATATCTGACAAAAAAAGAGTAGAAGATGTAACCTAAATCAGAATATATCACGTTGCCCTGCAAGGCACCCCGATTCCCAAGTCAACTCAGGCCTCATATCTATCTATCATTCCCAAAGAAGGCAAGGATCATACTCTCTGCACAAATTATCGGCCCATTGCCCTTTTAAATTCGGACCTTAAGCTATTTTCAAAGATTTTAGCTAATAGATTAGCCCCGATACTGCCCAGATTAATACACCGGGACCAGGTAGGATTTATATTAGGCCGCCAAGCAGGTGATAATACTAGACGGGTTATTAACCTTATTGAAACACTTAATAAAGCTCATCTTCCATCAGTAGTGTTGAGCTTGGACGCCGAAAAGGCGTTCGACAGATTGAATTGGCGGTACCTGTTTTCCTTACTTACACATTTGGACTTGCAGGGCCCTTTTTTAACAGCGCTTAGAAATATATATAGCCAACCTTCAACCTATCTAAAGCTACCTGGACAAGCGAATAAGCCTATTTCGATCACTAATGGAACAAGGCAGGGTTGCCCTCTTTCGCCTTTATTATATGCTTTGAGTATTGAGCCTCTTGCGGCAGCGATCAGACTGAAACCCTGACATTTCTGGTGTTCCTGTGGCATCCGAGCAATTTAAAATTGCTCTGTTTGCCGATGATGTTATTTTGACCTTAACTAATCCGGTTATTTCACTACCTAACCTGCATATTCTGATGAGGGATTTTAGCTCTTTCTCTGGCTATAAATTGAATTTAGCAAAATCCGAGGCTTTGTCTCTTCATGTAACCCAAGCAGATCTCCAGGTGTTGAAAGCAGACTTTGGTTATAGATGGAATGAGGACTCTGTTACCTATCTGGGCACGCAAATTACTGCTAAATATGAATCTCTGTATGAAGCTAATTATGTTCCCCTTATCAATTTTACCAAAAACCAGCTTGCGAAATGGGCGCAATTTCCATTATCTTGGTTTGGTAGGATTGCCGCCCTTAAAATGAGTATTTTACCAAAATATTTATACTTATTTCAGACCTTACCGGTTATGGTACCCCCCAAAATATTAAAAGCTGTTCAATCTCAATTCCATCAGTTTATTTGGAGCCAAAAGAGCCACTGTATAGCTCGATCAGTACTGCTCGCATCTACTAATTATGGAGGTTTGGGTGTCCCTAATTTGCAGAAATACTATGAAGCGGCACAATTACGACAATTGTTAGCATTGTCGAACCAATCTCTTCCTACTGTTTGGGCTTCTATGGAAAGCATGGTTATCCCAGATTTCTCTATTAATCCTTATATTTGGTCTGATGGTGTCGGGGATATTTCTAAGAAAAATTTGCTCCCAACAACACGATTGACTCTGAAAATATGGGATAAACTAAAACATAATCGTAATCTCCTCTCGCACTACTCTTTAAATGTTAGTTGTTTCCGAAATCCTAATTTTCCCCCGGGTGTTACTGCTTCCTTTTGCAAACGATGGGGTCAAACGGGCATGTATACTATACGGGATTTTCTCTGCAATCCTACTAAAACTTTCCCAACATTACAGGAATTGAGAGATATGGCATCACAATCTATTTTACATCAATTTGAATATTTTCAGCTTCGCCACTTTCTACGTCCGTATTTAGTGGCAGCAAAATCAGGGCCAGACACAGCATTTGAATCATTGGCTAAACAGGGGCTTCCCCAAAAGGGACTTATCTCTCGGATTTATAGGCTTCTCACTGAACCTTTCCCTTTAAGTTTGGAGCAACATTCCTATATGGCTAAATGGCAGGGAGTGACTCAGGGTACCTTGTCCCTAGAGGACTGGTCGGCAATTTGGCGAAATGCTCGACAAATGATCACTTGTGTGAGACAGAAAGAGCATATCTATAAGATTTTAATGTTTTGGTACTATACTCCTGACCGACTCCATAAGCTATTCCCTGACCACTCGCCACTTTGTTGGCGAAATTGCGGTGACCTCGGCACACTTCCACATATTTTTTGGGATTGTCCGGTTGTTAAACCGATGTGGTTGGCGGTTAAGAAGGTACTAGATCAGGTCTTAGCAACCCAGGTTCCATTAGATCTACCCACCTTTCTGTTGGGAAGGCCCTTTGCTGATATCCCAAATTTTAGCCAAAAATTGGCCAACCATGTTTTAACAGCTGCTCGAATAGCCCTAGCGGCCAGATGGCATACTCCTGATTGTCCGACTATTCAAGAAATAATCGCTAGAGTTAATGGGAACAGAGTTTTTGAAGCCAATATTGCGTATTTGCGCAATACTACCCCCCAATATCTTAAGATTTGGTCCATGTGGGAATTAAGCGGCTTTGTCTCGGGAGGGCCAGCCTCTTGATACTGGGGGATATCTTTGACACCATCTGTTCATTTATTTTTGCTAATATCACGTATCTATTTATTTTGGTTACCTCTACATATGCTAATTCATATATGATACTTGCCCTGGACATAGGTAGCAGTTTCCTCTTCGGTCCTCCACTGATTTAACCATTACTACTTCATACTTATTGCTTATGTGCTTTTGATCTATCATGTCAGCTATGATGACTTTCTTTCTTTTTACCGATCTTGGATCTTTCTCTTTTTACTTTTTTGTATTTTTTACTGTGAATGCTTCTTACTTTTGTTAAATTTCACAGTTTTTTTTTTTTTTTTCTTCTCTTTCTATGGAAAATCTTTAATAAAAATTATAAGTTACAAAAAAAGAATATATCACGTTGCAATATATTATAACAGATCTTGCACAAGACTAAAGCTCCCCATAGACGCGACGATTCTTCTTGCCGAACAACCGATTTTAGCAAAGGCCGACCAATCCTTCGAAATTATCGTGCGATCGCACATCTTACGATTTTTCGGCCGACATCTGTCAGGAAATTCATCAGCCAGGTTAAAAAAAAATCTTTGTCGGTCCCAGTGCAATCTATCTATGTTTGCAGGGCCAAGCAGGCAACTCCCCTTTGTTTTCCCTGGCAAATTGGTCTTTTTAGTTGATGGATAATTTGTGCGTACAATCGTTCCGAGATAATCGTGGTCTCACGATGACGATTGGATCTTTTAAAAAGATGAAGGCAGTAGGGCTCACCACCACTGAATGCGACCTACTCTGAAAAACCCTGGATAGTCTGTATAGCAGGGAGATGCTATTTTTATGACTTGTCAAGCATCTCTCTAGTGTGGTTTTGCTTTTAAAATATTTTCACCACTTTTGTTATACTTTCCTCAGGAACATTTCTTAGGCTGTAAATAAAACACAGCTTAGAGGGAGATTGCAATAAATGTTCTATAAGCCAATAAAAGAGGAAAGAAAAGAAAAAGGAATAAACAGTCACTGGGAAAATAAACTGTTAAAAAAAACATCATAAAACATTGCACGTTTTTTAGATTATATATCTTGGATGCGTATACCTAGGGGGTTATTTACAAAAACTCGAATTAATCAATTTTTTATAAAAACAAAGTCGACCAAATTCCCTTTGACGAATTGATCTTTTATCAATAATTTTTCACAAAAAAGTCGGAGCCAAAAAAAGTTGAGAAAAAATTGAGCGTCAGTTCGTATTGTACGATCGATACTCTGAAAACTCAATTTTATCAAATTGTCGCTGCGAAAATTCGACTTTATCAGATTATTGGATGAAAACCCTGGGCAGATCAAAATGTCAAGAAACAACTTCAGGGACATCTGCCATTGACTTCTACAGGACCTCGACAGGTTTGAGATGTATTTTCAGATTCAGATTTGTAGCAAGTATGCGATCCATTATCCGGAAACCCGTTATCCAGAAAATTCAGGAATCCTGGAAAGGCCGTCTCCCATTATAATTAAAAATGATTTCCTTTTTCTGTGTAATAATAAAACAATAGCTTGTACTTGATCAAAACTGAGATACTGTATAATTAATCCTTATTAATCCTTTATTTAATGTTTAGGTGATTTTCTAGTAGTTAAGGTATTAAGAGCCAAATTATGAAAAGATCCATAATCTGGAAAAGCTCAGGTCCCGAGCATTCTGGATAACAGGTCCCATACATGAATAAATCTCCAAAAATGCAAATTCTTTTTCTATGAAAAATTCGAGTTTTCCCCTTAAAACTTCAATCAGATAAATTCGAGGTTTAATAAATTGCCCCCTTAGAGTATATACTGTATGTAGCATGAAATTCCCGCGATTTGCGAAACCGCAGTTTTTTGCCGTTTTGTAAATTTTGCAAAATGCCCCAAATTCTCCCATCACTAAAGGCAAGCATTGCATCATGCCAAGTGATGGGCGAATTTGTGCAGTTTTGCTTCGCTGAAAAATTTGCGAAATTCGCGAAACTGCGAAAAATTCACGAAACTGTGCTGGCATCTCGTTTTTGATGCCGATGTCCATTTTCGCTGGCGTTTCGCGAATTTATTCGCTGGCGGCGAATCACGCAAATTTGCAGCAAATTCGCGCATGGCGAATAAATTCGCCCATCACTAATCATGCCAAAATCTAGTTTCTGTGCCAGAATGGGGGACCTGGTACCCCTTCCCATACACCATTAGATGGTTAGGAGATAGGAAAAATGTGGATCAGGATTGCTAAGTTTAATTTTCAAAACCAGCCACAGTCAGCTACAAAACCAGCCCAGAACTAGCCAAAGGCACTTTAAAAGTAGCCCAAAAATAGCACAATATGTGCAGTGAAAAAAGTCTAAAAAATAAATAAATATGCTTAAAAGTGACGGGAGACTTGGGTACAAAGCCCAAAATCTGGTAACTCCCAACTTCTACACAAGTCAGTCCCATTGCATGCTGGGTATTGTAGTCTTACATTAAACTTGCCAGTTGGCAAATTATTAGACAAAAACTACATTACCCAACATGCATTGGGAGACTTGGCACATTAGGTCAAGAAAAAACTTCAGCTGGTTTCCAATGTACAAACCAGCCAAAGGCCTAAAAAGTAGCCCAGATCTGTACCTTGGCTAGTTTCGACTTTCAAAACCTGCCTTGGCTTTAAATTAGTAGCCCAATTTGGCTGTAAAACAGCCAAGTTGGCAACCCTGATGTGGATAGTGCAGTGAAATCTAGGAAGTGCTGAATGGAAAGTAAAAATTAATTTCCTGCTCCGCCTCTTTGCCTAACGCATATAGGAGGGCCAGGCAATATATGATTGACAGCTGAGACTTTTAAATGGTATCAATGTTTTAATTAAAAATAAATAATTTGGATTTCATGTTTAACTTGAAAAGGATTTTATTATACAGATGACAGGTCCCCTTTAAACATTAAATAAGCCCTATAGGATTGTTTTGCCTCCAATAAGGATTCATTATACCTTAGTTGGGTTCAAGTACAAGTTACTGTTTTATTATTACAGTGAAAACGGAAATCATTTTTAAAAATTCTAATTTGATAAATATGTACTCTATAGGAGATGGCTTTCCCGGAGCTTTCTGGATAATAGGTAACAGATCCCTTACCTGTATACATAAATAAAATAAAAAAGGCTCAGTGAAGCAATCCGACTGAAACGTTTGCCTCTGATATACTACATTAGACATGTACAATTGCGTTCATTTTGATGCACCCAGTGTAAATTCCAGCATGGCCACAATTGCACTGGAATTTTACAAAAAATGCTGTATTATGGGTAAAAAAAAATGGCGAATAAGTGCAGTTTGCAGTTATAAATGAAGCCTTTATATTTGAAAGCCGGAGGAAGTACAGAATTGAGACGTGAGTTCCTTCTCTGTTGCACATGCGGTAATTGTGTGGAAGACATAGATATAAACAGATCACAGATATAGGATGGGATAAGGTGTTGACAGTTGGCTACTTCGACCATCGATTTGGCTACTTCGACCTTCGACTACGACCTTCGACTTCGAATCGAATGATTCAACTAAAAATCTTTTGAATATTCGACCATTCGATAATCAAAGTACTGTCTCTTTAAAAATTTCTTCGACCCCCCTAGTTCGCCACCTAAAACGTAACAGTTTGCAGACTACAGTGTTACCTCCTGGAAACAGAGTTCACCATCTCGTTTCTAGAGAAAGAACTAAAATTAGTGATGGCCGAATTTATCCGACAGGCAGGTATTTACTGCGAATTCCCGCGATTCGCAAAACTGACAAGAAAATTCGCCAGCGTCCAAAAAATGGACGCTGGCATCAAAAACGAGACGCAATTTTCCGGCCGTTTAGCCGATTTCATGGTAAATTCGCAAATTTTTCGGCGAAGCGAACTGCCCCAAATTCGCCTCTCACTAACTGAAATGCCTGGGACTGTTTATCTCATAGATTGCCCATACCTAGCTTTCATTTACTTGTGCACAGAAACCTTGTTTATCAGCTGGGATGTTGCTTCAGTCCAGAACTAATCTAAAAAAGCATTTGCTTGTCTGACAAGGCATTTTTAACATACTTATGTACAAATACAAGAGTCCTCTGCGCTCAAATCATTATCAATATATTTAAGACATTGACACATTTCTTACCCTTTAAAGGGGAAGGAAACCTAGTCGGCGCAAAAACCCTCCCCCCTCCCGTGTGTTGCCCACCCTCTCTCCGTCCCGCTGGGCAAATGCCCCTAACTTGTTACTTACCCTTCTGCGCAGGTCCAGTCCAGGGAGTTCACAGACGCCATTAGGGATGTAGCGAACCGCCGACAATGTGTTCGCGAACGCCGTTCGCGAACACCGGCAAAAAATGCGAACAGTTCGCGAACAGTTCGCGAACTTCGAACATCCGAAAATCGTTCGATTTTAGCGATCGAATGGTCGAATGGTCGAACGATTTTGACGCGAACGCCTATTGGCGAACGTCGCGCGACGTTCGCGAACTTGCGGCGGACGCGAACAGTCGAAGTTCGCGCGAACTAGTTCGCCGGCGAACAGTTCGCTACATCCCTAGACGCCATCTTCTTCCTCGCGATCTTCTTCCTGCTTTGATCCGGCGTTTGGCACATGCGCAGTAGCAGCTTTTCGCCGGTACGGATCTACTGCGCATGCGCCAAAAGTCACAAAGTTTTCCGATTTCACTTCGTGACTTTTGGCGCATGTGCCGGTGAAATGCTCCTACTGCGAATGCGCCGGTGAAAGCAGGAAGAAGATCGCGAGGAAGAAGATGGCGTCTGTGAACTCCCTGGACTGGACCTGCACAGAAGGGTAAGTAACAAGTTAGGGGCATTTGCCCAGCGGGACGGAGGGAGGGTGGGCAACACACGGGAGGGGGGAGGGTTTTTGCGCCAACTAGGTTTCCTTCCCCTTTAAACAAAACAGGGATTGTTTGTCCATATATTGCAATATATTTAAGCTGAACAACTACGTCAAAGTCATCCCATATCTGGCCAGTCCTACACTTAATTTTCATCTGATTCATTAAGAATTCTATTGCTTCATTATACATTTTACACAGGGACTAAGTTTTACCTGCAACTTACTTGCTGCTTACAAGGTTAAACATCCAAACATGGTTGCCCTTTTATTTCCCACCACTGGGATCACCTGACTTAAATATACTGCAATTTATGGACAAACAATCTCTGTTTTATTTAAATAGTAAGGCATTTTTAGTAGCTTAAAGGTGATGTGAAAGCAAAACACATAAAATCCCATTTTTGCTTTCTTTAATGAAAAATAAATCTATATCCAATATACTTTAATTAAAAGATGTGTACACCTGACTGTATGCAGTGAAATGACAGCTTCTCTTTCTCTGACTGCTGCGGCTAGGAAACTTTACACGGCCCCTAACTGCTCTGCTGGGAAACGATCGTACATTCAAAAGGCAGGGGGAGCCCCCCACCTTACTTTCCAGATTTTGAGCAGCTTTGTTTGTTTCCCTGACTCACATGAATGCCATCTCCCATCCACTCCATTTTATCAAAATCATCCAAGTCTTTTAAAATGATTAATTTTTTCTGTGTAATAATAAAACAGTAACTTGTACTTGATCCCAACTAAGATATAATTAATCCTTATTAGGGATGTAGCGAACTGTTCGCCGGCGAACTTGTTCGCGTCCGCCGAATGTTCGCGAACGTCACGCGACGTTCGCCAATTTGGGTTCACGTTCGATTCGTTCGACCATTCGACCATTCGAATTCCTTCGACCGCTAAAAATTCGTTTGAACGATTGTAAGCATTCGATCTAATGAAAAGCATTCGATCGAATGGTTTCAATCGTACGATTCGAATGAAAATCCTTCGATCGAACGAAAATCCTTCGATCGAATGATTAAAATCCTTCGATCGTTCGAATCGAACGATTTTAGCGGGTGTTCGAAGTTCGCGAACTGTTCGCGAACGTTCGCATTTTTTGCCGGTGTTCGAGAACGGCGTTCGCGAACACCAAATCGGCAGTTCGCTACATCCCTAATCCTTATTGGAGGCAAAACCAGCCTATTGGGTTTATTTAATGTTTACATGACTTAAGGTATGAAGATACAAATTGCGGAAAGATCCATTATCCAGAAAATCCCAGGTCCTGAGAATTCTGCATAACAGGTTCCATACCTGTACCAACACTGAGCAAATGTTCTGCTTTGTTAACAGATATTACTGCAATGGGAAACATTGCCCTGGTGTTATGGAGCTCACCATTTTTCAAATTCAGCAAAAGAGAAGCTATATCCACATGTGAACATATGTATCACCAGAGGGACCACCACCCAGTTGCAGATCTTGGGACTGACAATATTATACTGTAATTAACCCTCGATATTCGACTGCCGAATTAAAATCCTTCGACTTCGAATATCGAAGTCGAAGGATTTAGCGCAATTCGATTAATCGAATAATCGTTCCATCGAACTATTAAATCCTTCGAATCGAACGATTCGAAGGATTTTAATCCATTGATTGAAGGATTATCCTTCGATCAGAAAAACCTTAGAAAGCCTATGGGGACCTTCCCCATAGGCTAACATTGGC
This sequence comes from Xenopus petersii, assembly GCA_038501925.1. Lineage (NCBI taxonomy): Eukaryota > Metazoa > Chordata > Amphibia > Anura > Pipidae > Xenopus > Xenopus petersii. Next base: position 12,329,835 of record CM076682.1, read on the forward strand.
CTCGGTAGGTTTTAGGTGGCGAACTAGGGGGTCGAAGAAATTTTTAAAGACACAGTACTTCGATTATCGAATGGTCGAATATTCAAAAGATTTTTAGTTGAATCGTTCGATTCAAAGTCGAAGGTCGTAGTCGAAGGTCGAAGTAGCCAATTCGATGGTCGAAGTAGCCGAAAAAAAACATTAGAAAATCAAACTATTTTTCCTCTATTTTCCTCTATTCCTTAACTCGAGCTTGGTGAATGGGCCCCCAAGTAGCAAAAAAGGCATTATATGGAACATTTCCTTAGTCACAATGAAAAACACCAACATTTTTTAGCACCTTCATCATGATAAAATATAAGTTATAATGTTTATCCATGGGCCCATTTCTTATGCACAGAACCCCATAAACCTGAATTTTATCCTGATGGCTTGTTACATAGTTACATAGTTACATAGTTACATAGTTAAATTGGGTTGAAAAAAGACAAAGTCCATCAAGTTCAACCCCTCCAAATGAAAACCCAGCATCCATACATACACCCCTCTCTACTTTTAATTAAATTCTATATACCCATATCTATACTAGCTATAGAGCTTAGTATCACAATAGCCTTTGATATTATGTCTGCCCAAGAAATCATCCAAGTCCCTCTTATAGTCATTAACTGAATCAGCCATCACAACATCACCCGGCAGTGCATTCCCCAACCTCACTGTCCTGACTGTGAAGAACCCCCTACGTTGCTTCAAATGAAAGTTCTTTTCTTCTAGTCTAAAGGGGTGGCCTCTGGTACGGTGATCCACTTTATGGGTAAAAAGGTCCCCTGCTATTTGTCTATAATGTCCTCTAATGTACTTGTAAAGTCTAATCATGTCCCCTCACAAGCGCATTTTTCAGAGAAAACAACCCCAACCTTGACAGTCTCCTCTCATAATTTAAGTCTTCTGTCCCTCTAACCAGTTTAGTTGCACTTAGTCTCTGCACTCTCTCCAGCTCATTTATATCCCTCTTAAGGACTGGAGTCCAAAACTGCCCCCATACTCCAGATGAGGCCTCACCAGGGACCTATAAAGAGACATAATGTTTTCATCCCTTGAGTTAATGCCCTTTTTTATGCAAGACAGAACTTTATTTGCTTTAGTAGCCACAGAATGACACTGCCCAGAATTAGACAACGTGTTATCTACAAAGACCCCTAGATCCTTCTCATTTAAGGAAACTCCCAACACACTGCCATTTAGTGTATAACTTGCATTTATATTATTTTTGCCAAAGTGCATAACCTGCATTTATCAACATTGAACCTCATTTTCCAGTTTGCTGCCCAGTTTCCCAGTTTAGACAAATCACTGTGCAAAGTGGCAGCATCCTGCAGCAATGCTCCTGAGGTACCATAGGATAGGACAGGAGAGCCAAGAAGATACATTTTGAACGTATAGGTCTGATTGTAGGATAGTACTTGAAGTATTTTGGCAGCCTAAGAATATTCAAGGGGCTCCAAAAGGAGCAGGACTAGGAAAGCAGATGAAGGACCACAACTGACGGATGAATTTGACCTGCACAGAACAAAAGTTTGGACAAGATAGGAGTCTAGTTGCAGGGTTGCAGTTTCCAACCCTAAGTAAATACAATCACTTATGGCTGCCTAACATTTGGCACCCCCCAAGTGCAGGATGACTTTCCTTCTCCTATCGTTTATTTACAATTATGTGCCATGGAACTTTAGGTCTTTCATAGCTTGGAACCCCATTTCAGAAAAGTGCCTCAATTCTTTCAAATTCATAACTTGGTTCCACACAATTGCACCTCTTTCTGACGGCCTATTCTTCCTTTCTGAAACTTTTCACATCAAGGAATCCGCTTCTGAATGGGCTTCTTAAGCATTTACTAAAATCTCCCCTTTAGCCAAGGGTGGCGGCAATGTATGGCACTAGCTAATTGGACGCTCAGCTTTATCTGGCCACTATCGGGCAGCCCTTGAAATGCAGAAGGGGCTTTTGTGTTTTCATGAAATCAATGTCTTTGATGCTCACTCACAAACGGCCTTAGAAAGAATAGGAAACGTGGAGCAGAAAAGTGAGAAATTAGCAACAACAAAAAGGGAAATAATGGATCCTGAAGTTATAGAGAGCGTGTGCGAGAAACGGAGGCAGTTCTAAGCCTTTCATTTCTAATTAGCTGTGTGCCATTGAAATTACACAACCATCTGATTTTGTCTGATCAGTGGGTACCCAATGCTTCTGATTTGCCTAGTATTAATCACAGCTTTAATGTTTAACAAGATGAAGTGTTAGGCTAAAAGAATAAGATGGTTGTAGATCAGGGTTTGTACTTTTGAGCACTTTTTTCTGTTTAAGGATACTCCAGAACAAAATTTTATTATACAGGTATGGGACCTGTTATCAAGAATGCTCGGGACCTGGGGTTTTCCGAATAAGAGATTTTTTCATAATTTGGATCTTTTTACTTTAAGTCTACTAGAAAACCAATTGTAGCCAATTCAGGTCACACTCGTTTATCTACACACTGGGTGTACTTTCCCTCGTGTCCTTTAATAAGCAGGGCAACAAAGACAGAGCAATGAGGTTGCCCATCTGAGTTCCCTGACAAAGAGCCATGTAGGTTTGAAATGTTGCTCTGTCTTTCTTGCCCTGCTTATTAAAATAAAGGTGGTTTTTATCTGGAGTGCTGCTCATCTGAATTTGAAAACAATTAAGCATTAAATAAACCCAATAGGCTGGCTTTGCTTCCAATAAGGATTAAATATATCTTAGTTGGGATCAAGTACAAGTTACTGTTTTATTGTTATCAAGAAAAGCAAAATCATTTTAAAAAATGTGCACTATTTGGATAAAATGGAGTCTATGGGAGATGGCCTTTCCATAATTTGGAACTTTCTGGATAATGGGTTTCCAGATAATGGATGCTATACCTGTAATAAAGTGAATAATGGGAATATTTCTGAAGTCAAAGGAAAACGATACCCCACAAACAATGTAGGTCTCTATAAAAAGATATTGCATAAAACAGCTCATGTGTAAAACCCTGCTTCATGTAAATAAACCATTTTCATAATAATATACTTTTCCTATTTCTGTTCTGGATTTCAGAGTCTGCCCCTTCCTTAAAAGAAATTTTAGTATATCGAAAACAGTTATGCTGGCAAGAGGCCATAAAAATTAAATTTGAAGACGCATTTAGGGGCAAATTCACCAAGAATCGAATATCGAGGGTTAATTAACCTTCGATATTCGACTGGGAATTAAAATCCTTCGACTTCAATATCGAAGTCGCAGGATTTTAGTGCAAAAACTGCGATCGAACGAACAAAGGAATAAACGTTCGATCGAACGGCTAAATCCTTCGAATCAAACGATTCGAAGGATTTAAATCCAACGATCGAAGGATTATTCTTCGACCTAAAAAAAATTAGGCAAGCCTATGGGGACCTTCCCCATAGGCTAACATTGGGTTCAGTAGGTTTTAGATGGTGAACTAGGGGGTCGAAGTTTTTTCTTAAAGAGACAGTACTTCGACTATCGAATGCTCGAATAGTTGAACGATTTTTAGTTTGAATCCTTCAATTCAAAGTCGAAGTCGAAGGTCAAAGTAGCCCATTCGATGGTCGAAGTAGCCCAAAAAACACTTTTTTTTTTTACTTCGAATCCTTCACTAGAGCTTGGTGAATTGGCCCCTAAAACTACGTTTTCTAATAATTGGTCTCTTTATTTCGATCAAATAGACTCTAAACACAAATCTCATATTCAAGAGCTATTACTGATATAACTATCCTAATGTCTGCGCAACATAATTAACTCGGTGTCAAAAAATGTTTCTGTAACTCCACCATGCGAGGTTTAGGTTTGTTTTGGTTAGGGATGCACCGAATCCACTTTTTTGGATTCGGCCGAACCCCCGAATCCTTCATGAAGGATTCGGCCGAATACCGAACCGAATCCGAACCCTAATTTGCATATGCAAATTAGGGGTGGGAAGGGGAAAACATTTTTTACTTCCTTGTTTTCTGACAAAAAGTCACGCAATTTCCCTCCCTGCCCCTAATATGCATATGCAAATTAGGATTCGGATTCGGTTCGGCCGGGCAGAAGGATTCGGCCGAATCCGAATCCTGCTGAAAAAGGCCGAATCCTGGCCGAATCCTGAACCGAATCCTGGATTCGGTGCATCCCTAGTTTTGGTTATGTGTTGCTTTTGTTAGTTTATACAGTAGATCTGGTAACTACACATTATTATATCCATCATATGTACTCTTATTTGAGGCAAGTATAATCCTCATGTTTTCACAATTGTATAATTCCTTTGTGGTGAAAACAGCATGTTAAATGCATTCAAATTGTTTAATCATATTTACGCTGTGTAAAAGTAATGTATGTTTTGGAAAACCCAATAAAAATGTTGAAAAAAAAAAGAAAAAATAATATACTTTTTTAGTAGTATGTGCCAGTGGGTAATCATAAATAGAATATTGCCATTTTAACAAATAAGGGCCGCCCCCTGGGATCGTATGATTCACGGTGCACACAAACATACCAAACAAACCATACATGATAGGTCACATGAGCCAATTAACAGACAGAGTTTTGTCATTTGCTTCCACACTTCTTCCTGTTACAGTTAGAGCTGCAGTATTTCTGGTCAGGTGATCTCTGAGGCAGCACACAGACCATCACAAAATGGTGGTTCAAGGCAAGAGATGTAAAAGGGCAATATTTACTTAAATATATATTCCAGTTTGGTAAGTTTATTTAACATGCCACTTAATTTGATATAAACTATCTGTTGCTTAAGTATTCAGTTTGGAGGTATAGTTTTCATTTAACAATTAGGGTGTTGGCAGACGGGGAGATTAGTCATTAGGGATGTAGCGAACAGTTCGCCGGCGAACTAGTTCGCGCGAACTTCGACTGTTCGCGTCCGCCGAATGTTCGCGAACGTCGCGCGACGTTCGCCAATACGAGTTCGCGTTCGATTCGAACAAAAATCGTTCGACCATTCGATTCCTTCGACCGCTAAAATCGAAGGATTTTCGTTCGAATCGAACGATCGAAGCCATTGGATCGAATGAAATCATTCGATCGAATGGCTTCGATCGTTCGAGTCGAACGAAAATCCTTCGATCGAACGATTAAAATCCTTCGATCGTTCGAATCGAACGATTTTCGGATGTTCGAAGTTCGCGAACTGTTCGCGAACTGTCCGCATTTTTTGCCGGTGTTCGCGAACGGCGTTCGCGAACACATCGGCGGCGGTTCGCTACATCCCTATATAGTCATCCAGCGACAAATCTTCTCTACTGCGGGTGACTAATCTCCCTGAAATGCCATCCCACCAGCAAGAATGCGAATTGCCGGCGGGATGGCATACATATTGCTTCTGAATTCTGAAGTCGCCCGAAGGGAGGCAACTTCGGAAAATGAAGCGCCGACGATTCGCATTCTTTGATTCGATTCAACTCTGTATAAATAACCCATGGAAACCAATGAAATTTTTGTTTCATTGTTGTACCTGCAACTGGCTGAGAAAAGCTAATCATTGATTGGTTGCTATGGGTTGGAGGGTGTGTAGTATTTAGTTGTAAGTAAGACTAGAGCACACTGATGCTCTTTAAATTTAACTCATAATGAGGTCCTGACAAACCCAAATTCTCAGTAAAAATGCATTATACTGTGTAGGGTAGAACTACACGAGCGTCTTCAATGCGAATCTGATGGATCCGACGTGCTGCGCCAAAACGCAGGCGTCAAGTTGGACGCGACGGAAAACAAGGTCAGCAATAGCAATGTCGGATCTTGTCGCAAGCTTTCATCTGTCATGAGACAACTGTCGGAGGCAGATGCAGCGTCTGCATCCAACGGTGATGTCGGATGAAAGCTGCGACAAGATCCGACATTTGTATTTCTTACCTTGTTTTCCATCGCATCCATCTTGACGCCTGCGTTTTCGTGCAGCGCATCGGATCCGCCAGCGTTGATGACACTCATGTAGTTCTACCCTTACTTGTACTCGGCACAGTCAAGTCCACCCATCTGCATGCTATATGATTTATAATTTATTATCTGTATCAATGCAGCTAAAAACATTTTAACGTACAGAGAACATAAACCTGTTGGAAATTCTTTGCGTATCATGTTTTGCATATTTTGCGTTGGGAAAGGTTAGTCATTTTTGCCTGGATGGCGTGAAGTTCACAGCACATAAAAATATCCATTGGATTTTCCAGCCCACGAGTGTATGCATTACATGGATACAAGCATGTCATTCCTCAGTCTCCAAGCGGAATAAAAAGCACAGCAAGACATTTTGGGATCTGTAACAAGTAACTCTCACTGGCCAATGACATCATCCGCACGTTCTAAATCCTTCCTCCATTTGTTTCACTGACGTAAATCTCACATGGACCTGGGCAATCAGAACATCATGGGGAACATGTAACAAGGATCAGCGCTGTCATTGGGCAATGGGAAACCTGAATTTTTAAAAAGCAACTTTTTAAATACTCCATAAAACGACATGTTGATTCCTGGAGGATAATGATACTGTAAATCTATGGTACATGAAGCTGACGTGCAGATGTTGGGGGTAACTTGATATGTATGTTAGACCAGTAACACAAAAAAGTAAAAGGGTTGTCTATCCCTTTAAATATGATATTCTGGTATCTTCTACTGGTACAAATTGCACGTTTGCTTCACAGACTCGACTATAGATAATATATAGTGAATAAAGTACCCCCTCTTGTAAATTATAAGGATATTAGAAGTTACCGAGGAGTTTCAGGACCATATAAAAGTACGAGGCCGAAGGCCGAGTGTTTTTATACAGGTCATGGAACTCTGAGGTAACTTCTAATATCCTCATATTTTGCAACAGGGGGTACTTTATTTATTATAATACACGTTTCAGTGAGTCATATGACAGAAATGACATCAGAACTCACGTTTATAACTGATGACATCAGAACTCACCGTTTATAAGGATATCATTTACAAGATATTCATGGCTTTTGTGTATTATATGTAGATAATATTATATTTATATTGCTTAGCCATGGGGACAGCCAATTAAGATGCTATATTGGCAACAAAATTGTTGACATGGCAAATAACAGAACAACTCTGTACAATACAATAATTCAGTGTGAAATACCATTAATGAAAATAAATAGTTTATTTGTAGATGCTGTAAGTTACTGTTTTTCTAATATTGAAGTGTAAAGTGTCTTTTTTCACTTTCTGAAGCAGCTTTGGGAGGGGGGTCGCCGACCCTGTAACCTGTTCTAAATTGATACATTTAGTTGATACATTTCTTATCTTGACTTTGTCCCTGCTGAGCAGAATCTCTGGGTTTCATTAAAGGCAGTTGTTAGAATTGATACAAAAATTGCTGATACTCCAAAGATGCTGCTGAGGAATGTATCAACTAAGGGGCAGATTTATCAAGGGTCAGATTTCGAATTTGAAAATACTTCAAAATTCGACCATCGAATAGAATCCTCCGACATTCGAATTCGAAGTCAGAGGATTTTATTCATTGTACGATCATATTCCGATAGTATGATCGTACTCCGATCGTTCTTCAAATCGTACGATTCGAACGATTTTATAGTACGATCGTACGATTTTCCTTCGAATATAAAAAACTTTAGAAAATTGCTCTGGAAGGTTCCCATAGGCTAACATAGCACTTCGGCAGGTTTAAGTTGGTGAAGTATTGAAGTCTTTTAAAGAGACAGTACTTCGATTATTGAATGGTCGAATAGTCGAACGATTTTTACTTCGAATCGAAGTCGAAGTAAATTCGAAGTCGTAGTATCCTATTCGATGCTCGAAGTATTCAAAAAATGACTTTGAATTTGGTATTTTTTAACTTCAAAAATTCCCTCGAATTCACTTTGACCCTTGATAAATCTGCCCCTAATATGTTGCAAAATTGTATCAGTTTAGAGTCTGAATTACTGAGCTGCCAGACTCAAACACCAGAGACACCAACATTCAACTTTAAACTTTTCGGATTTTTGGAAAAACAGTAAAAAAATAAATAATGGAAAAACAGTAAAAAAAATAAATAATGGAAAGTAATTGAAAAAAGTCTTTATTTCTGGGGAACAGTCTGAAAACAACTGAACTGAAAAAGTGTTTGGAAGGTGAACAACCCGTTTAACATGATGTAGAGAGTCTGAGAAAATTTGCAAATGGTTTGCATTGTTTATTATTTGTGTTTTTTTAGTTATTTAGCTTTTTATTCAGCAGCTCTCCAGTTTCACTAATCTGTTTGCTAGTTAACCTACCATTGATTTGAATAAGATATTGAAATATGAATAGGAGTTGAACTGACCTAGAAAAATGAGTAATAAGAACAATACATTTGTATCCTTAAAGGACATTTGTTTTTTTTACATGGGGTCAGTGACCCCAATTTAAAAGCTGGAACGAGAAAGGATACATGAAGTCCAATGAAAAGTTAGTTAGAATTAGCCATTCTATAACATACTAAAATGTAACTTAAAGGTGAACTACCCCTTTAATCTTAGATGTGGAGCAGGGCCGGAACTAGGGGTAGGCAGTGTAGGCACGTGCCTAGGGCGCAAAGCTGAGGGGGCGCCAGGCATGTACCTGCTCTGTCGCCTACCCCAAGTCCGGTTCCCTTCTCTGCCCGACTGGCACTGGTGTCTACTGTGTAAATGCGCTTCTGCGCATGCGCACATACATCTCGCGCATGCGCGCTGGAGCGAAGTTTCGCGCATGCGCAGTCGAGCATGCACTGAGCCAGCGCCTAGGGCGCCTGGTCGGGTTGGCCCGGCTCTGATGTGGAGCATGCGGATTGTAGCAAATATCTATTGGCTAACATGGGGGTTGGATTATTCTGCTGCCGAGGCAACATTGAAAAAAGCTTCCATAGTACAAATGCCCATTTCTGGGCCTTTCAGTATTGAAAATGCCCATTTCTGGGACTTTTCAGTATTGTTCATTCTTTTTTTTTGTCTATGCCCCCTTAAAGGGTCATTCTTTTGACCAGGATTCCCTTTTCAGGTCTAAAGTTTGACCTTAACAACTGGATTTGGTGCAGCTATCGAGCGCTAGCTGGGGGCAGATTTATCAAGGGTCGAAGTGAATTTTCAAAGTTAAAAACTTTGAATTTAGAGCTATTTTTTGTGTACTTCTAGGGAATAGGGAAAAAACTTCGAAAATTGGAATATCAAAATTTATCATGTACTGTCTCTTTAAAACTTCGACTTCACCATTTGCCATCTAAAACCTGCCGAAGTGCTGTTTTAGCCTATGGAGGACCTCCTAGAACCTATATGAAGTCAATTGGTGGACTTTGAGAAATCAAAGTTTTTTGGGGGAAAAACTTTGAATCGAATGAGCTATTCCTTCAATAATATGGCTAGAAATAGGCCGAATACGGACCTCTTCGACCCAAAAAAAACTTTGACTTCACTTTGGTTGGTCTTTTTGAAATCGAATTCAGATCGAAACTCGACCCTTGATAAATATGCCCCCTAGGTGTATCTGCCATAGTTCCAAGAATATTTATTGCATTAATAACATACCCCAAAGATTCAATTAACTAACTTTCAAGCTGGGCTTTAAGGTGTACTGTATCTAGCCAGCAAACGGCTATTCTCCACAGTTCTCACCCTAACTGGCCTTCAGGCTGAGACCACCCCCACTCCACTGCTCTAAAGCTGACAGTTTAGAAACCACTGGTTTAAAGTGGTCACTAAAGTGACCAACAAAGTTTCAAACCCAATGTGTACCATTAACTACAGATTTAAATGATAACCTCCTCATTGTGTTGTAAACAAATTACATGTAAAATTAAGAATAAAAGTAGACTTCTCTACTTTTTTCTCCCGTGACAAATTCGAAAATTGACGCCTGCGTCAATTTTGACGGTGTTGTTAAAGTTAATGGGCGTCTGAATAGTGTTGACGCGTGCTGATTTTGTCGTAAGTGACTTTTTCGCTAATTTATTCGTCAGTGCTGAAACTCGGAAATTCACCGCAAATTCACGCCAGGCGAATTTGTTAGCCCATCACTACTAGGCTCCATTGCATAAAAGATACTTTTCTGATACATTTAGGGTCTGTGGCTGAGGGAAAATGGACATTGTTCCTTCATGTCTAGCCTCAACTCCTACTAACCTAGTAAACATAGCAGCCCCTCCAAGCTATTTCTAACAGCTGCGGCCTTTAGCTTAGCTGCGGGAATCCTTAGTTCAGATCCAAGGGGCGAGGGAATATAGGCTGATCCTGATGGATCAGTGTTAATGAGACCTGTCCTACATGTGGAGTAGTGTTTGGTGTGAGTCTGCTTACTGCTAGGCTGTGGCACCTGTTACATATTAATTGCTGTCACAATCTTTTATCTGCTTCATTGTGAACAAGCCACCTTCAGTGTTGATGGGTCAACATTGACAGACAATAAAAGAAGGTTCCTTTAGACTTATCACTGCTCGATACTGTATATCATAACCTGAATGAATAAAAACCTTCCTATACATATTTCCAAGAGTCTATAATCCCCCCAGTTAATTTAGTGCATAGACAGTTAAGTTGGCTATTAGTATTGCAGCTCACTCGCTCTTCTCATTCTTCTTCTTCCAGGGTCCAAATATGTGCCTTTCTTTAGCATGTTCTGCTCAGGAACAGCATAGTTGCAGTGTCGGACTGGCCCACCGGGATACCAGGAAAAGTCCCGGTGGGCCCAGGTGTCAGTGGCCCTCATGCTGTTGGATATTTGTCTTATTTCATGGCCATTCCCTATTTCAATGAGAACTAAGTGGCTTAATAGATGCAATAATAGATTATAGTATGTAAAGAAAAGAGACTAGGAGAATGGAGGTTGAGTGAGGAGAGGAAGAATAATGGTACTGAGAGTGGGCCCCTGGTCTAAAGTTACTTGGTGGGCCTCTGTTCAAAAGTTTTTGGGTGGGCCCCTGGTGTCCCAGTCCGAGACTGCATAGTTGTCACTTTCACTGTAAATACTAATCTTAAATAGCTGAATACTTTTATAGGAACCTGCTTATAGCCTTCTTTATGATTATGATATGCAGTGTCAGACTGGGACACCAGGGGCCCACCCCAAAAGCTTAGATCAGGGGCCCACTCTCAGTACTATTATTCTTCCTCTTCTCACTCAACCTCTCCTAGGTGCAGATTCACTAAGCGCTGAATTTGTGTTAGCGTCCGCTTCGCTCACATCACAACACTTTGGCAGGCGTAGATTCCCCAGGACAACGCTAATTCACAAAAATCCAAAGTTGAGTCCAGGGCGCTGAACGCTGGTGAAGTTATGCTACCGTTACTGCGGCAAGCAGAATGAAGTTGCGCTAGCGTTGGCTAATTTGCATACGGTGGGAAGTTAAAGTTGAATGGACCTACCGTATATGTTGCAGCAAATACATTACACTACACAAGCCCGGGAAACCTTAATAAAATAAAATAAAGTTGTTATATTGCCCTACACATGAGCCCAGTGTATAGTTTATGTGCCATATGTTAGGAAATGTAGGGGGGAAGCCGGGTACCCCAGAAAAAAAATCTTTTCCAGCCTATGTCCCCCAGCGTTTTTTGGGACTTAGAAAAATTTTCAGCTATTTTTTGAGGAAGTCCTATCTACTCTATTGCACTTCGCCTGGTCTGAGGTGGCGAAGGCAAGTCTGGCGCAAGAGGTAACGTTCAGTAAAATCCGCATCTTAGTGAATTTGCGTTGTTACGTCCCTTCGCCAGAGAGCAACTTCACCAGGCATAAGGATGCGAATTACAGATAGAGCCTATCTCCTTCGCTAGCGAAGCACACCTGCGCCCGTTAGTAAATCGGCGAAGTTGGTCACGCTGGTGAATTTTCACTAACTTTAGTCACTTCACCCTTTATATATAAATCTCACATCCCACTGGTCTTTATATAACAAATAGAGATGGCGCGAACTGTTCGCCGGCGAACTTGTTCTCGCGAACATCGGGTGTTCGCGCTCGCCGGAAGTTCGCGAACGTCGCGCGACGTTCGCCATTTTGGGTTCGCCATTGTTGGCCCTTTTTTTTGCCCTCTCACCCCAGACCAGCAGGTACATGGCAGCCAATCAGGAAGCTCTCCCCTGGACCACTCCCCTTCCCTATAAAAACCGAAGCCCTGCAGCGTTTTTTTCACTCTGCCTGTGTGTGCTGAAGAGATAGTGTAGGGAGAGAGCTGCTGCCTGTTAGTGATTTCAGGGACAGTTGAAAGTTTGCTGGCTAGTAATCGTTTTGATACTGCTCTGTTATTGGAGGGACAGAAGTCTGCAGGGGTTTGAGGGACATTTAAGCTTAGGTAGCTTTGCTGGCTAGTAATCTACCTTCTACTGCAGTGCTCTGTATGTAGCTGCAGTGGGCAGCTGTCCTGCTTCTGATCTCATCTGCTGACTGCTGCAATAACAGTAGTCCTTGTAAGGACTGCTTTTATTTATTTTTTTGTTGTTTTACTACTACTACTACTACTACTACTACTACTACTACTATAAGAGCCCAGTGCTATTAGTCTAGCAGTGTTGGGGAGTGGGACTGGTGTGCTAATCTGCTGCTCCTAGTAGTTCAGCAGCACCAACTGTAATTTTTTTTTTTTAATATTCATTTTTTTTTTATTTTACTTTTTTTTATTTTACTACCGCTGTAGTAGTGTATAAGTTGACCTTTTAGGCATTATTTGCCCTGTAGGCATTTTTTGCCCAGTGTGTTATTCAACCAACTGCTATCTAGCTGTGTGACCTTGTTCACATTCTATCTAAATATCCATAATATTACTGTCTCCAGAAAAAACACCGGAGTGACTTTTTTCAAGCAGCCATAATATATTTTACGTAATCCGTATCCATCGCAGATTTTTCAGATACATTTTTGCCCTTGATCCCCCTCTGGCATGTCACTGTCCAGGTCGTTGCACCCTTTAAACAACTTTAAAATCATTTTTCTGGCCAGAAATGTCTTTTTTAGATGTTAAAGTTCGCCTTCCCATTGAAGTCTATGGGGTTCGCGAACCGTTCGCGAACCGCTCGCATTTTTGCGCAAGTTCGCGAATATGTTCGCGAACTTTTTTACCGACGTTCGCTACATCCCTAATAACAAACAAACAAACCGTACTAGTATGTAGAATTTATGACTTTTGTATACATCCCTATTCGTTTCTCATTCCTTTACAGGAAAGATAACCGCATTATAATTGAGATATGTAACATTTTTAATAGGGTGTTGCAAGAGAACAAAATTATACACATTAAAATAATTTTATGAACCATTTATTACTCAGTGTGATTGTTCTCATTCTTTAGAACTTCTTTCCTTAGCAACCCATATGTAGGGTTCGCGATAAATACATCTAAATATGTTGCCATAACGGTGCTACAATTGTGCAATGATTTCATGTAAATGGGTGGCTCCAGTTAATTGCCAGCACATGGACTGCAAGATGGATTACATTATTGTAAAAGGTGATTGATACTTATTGGGAAAAGGGCACCTGAAGCTATTTTCATAAGAACTAAAAAAAACAATGATTTCTATCAAATTGAACCTCTCGCTCATGTGCTATTCATCCTCTACATGATTTCATAGTATACAATGTTCAAAAGCATGTGAACACCTCTTATAATTATCGGAACTAGTTATTTAAGCCATAGGCTTCATTGTTTTTACAATGACTTTCTTGACTATTCCATCTCTACTTTGTGCCAACATTTTAGTGAAGGCCCTTTCCTGTTTCAGCATCATAATAACCCGATGCACAAATCAACCCAACCAAACACCTGTCGGTTGAATTGGAAAACGAATGCAAACCAGGCCAAAGAACCCAATATCAGTGCCGATTTTTTTTATATTTAATAGACAAGACACCTATATTTGGTGGATGGTAGCAAATCCAACCAACAATGTTTAACATCTAGGGAAAACCCTCCCAGAAGAGTAGATGATAAAGGCTGTTTAAGCAGCAAAGAAAGGAGCAACTTCATATTAATATCCTTGGAAATGTTGGCCAGGCAGATGGCCCTATAGTGACCATAATCTCTCAAACTTTCTCCTATGTAAATTAGGGATGCACCGAATCCAGGATTCGGTTCAGGATTCGGCCAGGATTCGGCCTTTTTCAGCAGGATTCGGCCGAATCCTTCTGCCCAGCCGAACTGAATCCGAATCCTAATTTGCATATGCAATTTAGGGGCGGGGAGGGAAATCGCATGATTTTTTTGTCAGAAATCAAGGAAGTAAAAAATCTTTCCCCTTCCCACCCCTAATTTGCATATGCAAATTAGGGTTTGTATTCAGTTCGGGATTCGGTTGAATCTTTCACAAAGGATTTGGGGGTTGGGCCGAAACCAAAATAGTGGATTCGGTGCATCCCTAATGTAAATCAAGGCTAACTTCCATTTGATCCATAAAAAAGGTGAAATGCCTAGCGCGCAGATAACGATTCAAATTTCAATTCAAATGTTTAAAATACTTTAAATAAACGTTGTATACTTAAAAAAAACACAAAGAATAAAAAATCGAGACCAATTGCAAATTACCTTAGACTGATATATGCGACTTTGTTGGCCTTCTAATTAGTGATGGGCGAATTTGCGCGAAATTCACGAAAAGGTGAAAAATTCACGAAACGACGCCGGCGTCTCGTTTTTGACGCCGGCGAATTTTCGGGGGCGTTTCGCGAATTTATTCGGTGGCAACGAATCGCGGCAAATTAGCAGCAAATTAATTCGCCCATCTAATTTATTATTAAGAGATTGTTTTGAAATGTAACTATACACCCTGGCAGATGAACATTTTGCACTGTGGGTGTTTCCCTGGATGCCTGTCTCTGTGTCAATCATTTGAATGTAAGTCTGAAGGTCCTTGACTGGAGTCGATGAAGAGAAAAGTATCACCTGTTCCATTTGTCATTCACGTGTAAACTGCTTCGTTGTTTGTTAACTGTGATCAGCTAATAGTTGCATGTCGGCCCATCAAAGCTCGGGGACAGAGCTAATAAATTGTCAGATACTCTAACTCCAATGAGACCTTGGACTTTTGCGTTGAACATTTCACTTTGAAAGCTCCATTCATTTATGTCATTGCTGTGTTTGCTTTATGATTCACTTCCCGTCATACTTGAGTAGATACAGAGTGCAGTCGGCCGTAAAGCATTTGAGATCAAGTTCATTTTAGAGCAAATCATTTTTCAGAAGTATCAGATGCATCATTTTAACGGATCAATAAAATAAAGACTTTTTTTTCCAAAAATTTTACTTGTGATTTTATGGAAAATATGCTTTATAACATAACATTCAGCACTAGTCTATGACAAAGGTTTTTAACTATGAGACTGATCCGTCCCTACTGAAGTCAAGTTAGTGGGCAGGGGAAAGAAGACTGAAAACCAATTAGGGTGAATTTTTGAGAAAATGTTTACCTTTCTGAATGCCGGTCTTTGGTGGAAACCTTGGCAGAACACACATTTGTAAGCCAAATATATTGGTCAGAGGAATCTATTGACAGCTCAATATATCTGTTATCAGACTAAAGGTGGCCACAGATAATATCATACAAAAAAAAAAAATTTTGTACGGTATGTGGAAATGTGGTTGAAAAAGAGCCAACCGTTATCGGCAGAAGACTTGAATATTGGTCGGCTCGTCGATCGGGCTGGACGGAAAAATTTGATCGGGTGCCTTTGAAGGGCTGAATCACATACAGGTAGAATTCTATTGATTCTACCTGTATATATGACGATTCAGCTATTGAAATAAACAATCTTTCTTGGAAAGATCTTTTCCAAGAAAGATTGTAATTGTTAGGTCCATGGCCAACTTTACTGGCTCAAGTGTCATTTGGGCAGATATTGTGAAGTACAGGCATTGAAAGATGACATTTTTAATCTGGGAAAACGAGCTACAGAGTGGCCATACATGCCCAGATGACCAAGCAATAAGATCAAAACTGTCTTTCTTAAGTATCCCATGGATATGGATATCCCATGAAAATTGCCTGGATCAGAGGCAACAAACCCTCATTCAGGAAAACAAAGACATCCAAGAGGATCAGAAATGCAAGAAAAAGGGAGGGAGGAAGGAAGAAAGGGAAGGAAGGAGATGATGCACAAGGTGGAAGGAAGCAAGGAAAGAAGGGCAAGATGCACAATTTAGGGGTAGGAAGTAAGTGAGGTAGGAAGGAAGTGAGGAAGGAAGGAGAAGATGCACAATAGGCAAGGAAGGAAGCGAGGAAGGAAGGAGAAGATGCACAATGGGGGAAGGAAGGAAGTGAGGAAGGAAGGAGAAGATACACAATGGGGGAAGGAAGGAAGCAAGGGAGGAAGGAGAAGATGCACAATGCGGGAAGGAAAGAAGCAAGGAAGGAAGAAGATGGAAAATGGTCACAGGAAGACAGAAAGAGAGACAGAAGCGGGAAACAAAGGGGAAATAAAAAGGGAAACAGAAATTAGAATCAGTAGGGTAATATTGAATTCCACTGAAGAAAAAAAAAATAATATGCTGAAGACTAGACCCATGGTTGGAGGTTTTGAGGTGGGTCCTGGTGCCAAACTGTATACGGAAGGTGACATTTCAAAGATCTGATATCATGGATAACAAAATCCATATGGTTATAAGCAAGGGCAGCACTATTGAGATGGGTAGGAATAAAGAAAGTGTGAATATATTATAGAGAGAGTTCAGAAAGATGTTTATCTGTGCAGAAAGCATATGCGCTGCATCTCTTAAATGGACTGGTGGAAAAAGAGCCAACCGTTATCGGCAGAAGACTTGAATATTGGTCGGCTCGTCGATCGGGCTGGACGGAAAAATTTGATCGGGTGCCTTTGAAGGGCTGAATCACATACAGGTAGAATTCTATTGATTCTACCTGTATATATGACGATTCAGCTATTGAAATAAACAATCTTTCTTGGAAAGATCTTTTCCAAGAAAGATTGTAATTGTTAGGTCCATGGCCAACTTTACTGGCTCAAGTGTCATTTGGGCAGATATTGTGAAGTACAGGCATTGAAAGATGACATTTTTAATCTGGGAAAACGAGCTACAGAGTGGCCATACATGCCCAGATGACCAAGCAATAAGATCAAAACTGTCTTTCTTAAGTATCCCATGGATATGGATATCCCATGAAAATTGCCTGGATCAGAGGCAACAAACCCTCATTCAGGAAAACAAAGACATCCAAGAGGATCAGAAATGCAAGAAAAAGGGAGGGAGGAAGGAAGAAAGGGAAGGAAGGAGATGATGCACAAGGTGGAAGGAAGCAAGGAAAGAAGGGCAAGATGCACAATTTAGGGGTAGGAAGTAAGTGAGGTAGGAAGGAAGTGAGGAAGGAAGGAGAAGATGCACAATAGGCAAGGAAGGAAGCGAGGAAGGAAGGAGAAGATGCACAATGGGGGAAGGAAGGAAGTGAGGAAGGAAGGAGAAGATACACAATGGGGGAAGGAAGGAAGCAAGGGAGGAAGGAGAAGATGCACAATGCGGGAAGGAAAGAAGCAAGGAAGGAAGAAGATGGAAAATGGTCACAGGAAGACAGAAAGAGAGACAGAAGCGGGAAACAAAGGGGAAATAAAAAGGGAAACAGAAATTAGAATCAGTAGGGTAATATTGAATTCCACTGAAGAAAAAAAAAATAATATGCTGAAGACTAGACCCATGGTTGGAGGTTTTGAGGTGGGTCCTGGTGCCAAACTGTATACGGAAGGTGACATTTCAAAGATCTGATATCATGGATAACAAAATCCATATGGTTATAAGCAAGGGCAGCACTATTGAGATGGGTAGGAATAAAGAAAGTGTGAATATATTATAGAGAGAGTTCAGAAAGATGTTTATCTGTGCAGAAAGCATATGCGCTGCATCTCTTAAATGGACTGGTGGAAAAAGAGCCAACCGTTATCGGCAGAAGACTTGAATATTGGTCGGCTCGTCGATCGGGCTGGACGGAAAAATTTGATCGGGTGCCTTTGAAGGGCTGAATCACATACAGGTAGAATTCTATTGATTCTACCTGTATATATGACGATTCAGCTATTGAAATAAACAATCTTTCTTGGAAAGATCTTTTCCAAGAAAGATTGTAATTGTTAGGTCCATGGCCAACTTTACTGGCTCAAGTGTCATTTGGGCAGATATTGTGAAGTACAGGCATTGAAAGATGACATTTTTAATCTGGGAAAACGAGCTACAGAGTGGCCATACATGCCCAGATGACCAAGCAATAAGATCAAAACTGTCTTTCTTAAGTATCCCATGGATATGGATATCCCATGAAAATTGCCTGGATCAGAGGCAACAAACCCTCATTCAGGAAAACAAAGACATCCAAGAGGATCAGAAATGCAAGAAAAAGGGAGGGAGGAAGGAAGAAAGGGAAGGAAGGAGATGATGCACAAGGTGGAAGGAAGCAAGGAAAGAAGGGCAAGATGCACAATTTAGGGGTAGGAAGGAAGTGAGGTAGGAAGGAAGTGAGGAAGGAAGGAGAAGATGCACAATAGGCAAGGAAGGAAGCGAGGAAGGAAGGAGAAGATGCACAATGGGGGAAGGAAGGAAGTGAGGAAGGAAGGAGAAGATACACAATGGGGGAAGGAAGGAAGCAAGGGAGGAAGGAGAAGATGCACAATGCGGGAAGGAAAGAAGCAAGGAAGGAAGAAGATGGAAAATGGTCACAGGAAGACAGAAAGAGAGACAGAAGCGGGAAACAAAGGGGAAATAAAAAGGGAAACAGAAATTAGAATCAGTAGGGTAATATTGAATTCCACTGAAGAAAAAAAAAATAATATGCTGAAGACTAGACCCATGGTTGGAGGTTTTGAGGTGGGTCCTGGTGCCAAACTGTATACGGAAGGTGACATTTCAAAGATCTGATATCATGGATAACAAAATCCATATGGTTATAAGCAAGGGCAGCACTATTGAGATGGGTAGGAATAAAGAAAGTGTGAATATATTATAGAGAGAGTTCAGAAAGATGTTTATCTGTGCAGAAAGCATATGCGCTGCATCTCTTAAATGGACTGGTGGAAAAAGAGCCAACCGTTATCGGCAGAAGACTTGAATATTGGTTGGCTCGTCGATCGGGCTGGACGGAAAAATTTGATCGGGTGCCTTTGAAGGGCTGAATCACATACAGGTAGAATTCTATTGATTCTACCTGTATATATGACGATTCAGCTATTGAAATAAACAATCTTTCTTGGAAAGATCTTTTCCAAGAAAGATTGTAATTGTTAGGTCCATGGCCAACTTTACTGGCTCAAGTGTCATTTGGGCAGATATTGTGAAGTACAGGCATTGAAAGATGACATTTTTAATCTGGGAAAACGAGCTACAGAGTGGCCATACATGCCCAGATGACCAAGCAATAAGATCAAAACTGTCTTTCTTAAGTATCCCATGGATATGGATATCCCATGAAAATTGCCTGGATCAGAGGCAACAAACCCTCATTCAGGAAAACAAAGACATCCAAGAGGATCAGAAATGCAAGAAAAAGGGAGGGAGGAAGGAAGAAAGGGAAGGAAGGAGATGATGCACAAGGTGGAAGGAAGCAAGGAAAGAAGGGCAAGATGCACAATTTAGGGGTAGGAAGGAAGTGAGGTAGGAAGGAAGTGAGGAAGGAAGGAGAAGATGCACAATAGGCAAGGAAGGAAGCGAGGAAGGAAGGAGAAGATGCACAATGGGGGAAGGAAGGAAGTGAGGAAGGAAGGAGAAGATACACAATGGGGGAAGGAAGGAAGCAAGGGAGGAAGGAGAAGATGCACAATGCGGGAAGGAAAGAAGCAAGGAAGGAAGAAGATGGAAAATGGTCACAGGAAGACAGAAAGAGAGACAGAAGCGGGAAACAAAGGGGAAATAAAAAGGGAAACAGAAATTAGAATCAGTAGGGTAATATTGAATTCCACTGAAGAAAAAAAAAATAATATGCTGAAGACTAGACCCATGGTTGGAGGTTTTGAGGTGGGTCCTGGTGCCAAACTGTATACGGAAGGTGACATTTCAAAGATCTGATATCATGGATAACAAAATCCATATGGTTATAAGCAAGGGCAGCACTATTGAGATGGGTAGGAATAAAGAAAGTGTGAATATATTATAGAGAGAGTTCAGAAAGATGTTTATCTGTGCAGAAAGCATATGCGCTGCATCTCTTAAATGGACTGGTGGAAAAAGAGCCAACCGTTATCGGCAGAAGACTTGAATATTGGTTGGCTCGTCGATCGGGCTGGACGGAAAAATTTGATCGGGTGCCTTTGAAGGGCTGAATCACATACAGGTAGAATTCTATTGATTCTACCTGTATATATGACGATTCAGCTATTGAAATAAACAATCTTTCTTGGAAAGATCTTTTCCAAGAAAGATTGTAATTGTTAGGTCCATGGCCAACTTTACTGGCTCAAGTGTCATTTGGGCAGATATTGTGAAGTACAGGCATTGAAAGATGACATTTTTAATCTGGGAAAACGAGCTACAGAGTGGCCATACATGCCCAGATGACCAAGCAATAAGATCAAAACTGTCTTTCTTAAGTATCCCATGGATATGGATATCCCATGAAAATTGCCTGGATCAGAGGCAACAAACCCTCATTCAGGAAAACAAAGACATCCAAGAGGATCAGAAATGCAAGAAAAAGGGAGGGAGGAAGGAAGAAAGGGAAGGAAGGAGATGATGCACAAGGTGGAAGGAAGCAAGGAAAGAAGGGCAAGATGCACAATTTAGGGGTAGGAAGGAAGTGAGGTAGGAAGGAAGTGAGGAAGGAAGGAGAAGATGCACAAAAGGCAAGGAAGGAAGCGAGGAAGGAAGGAGAAGATGCACAATGGGGGAAGGAAGGAAGTGAGGAAGGAAGGAGAAGATACACAATGGGGGAAGGAAGGAAGCAAGGGAGGAAGGAGAAGATGCACAATGCGGGAAGGAAAGAAGCAAGGAAGGAAGAAGATGGAAAATGGTCACAGGAAGACAGAAAGAGAGACAGAAGCGGGAAACAAAGGGGAAATAAAAAGGGAAACAGAAATTAGAATCAGTAGGGTAATATTGAATTCCACTGAAGAAAAAAAAAATAATATGCTGAAGACTAGACCCATGGTTGGAGGTTTTGAGGTGGGTCCTGGTGCCAAACTGTATACGGAAGGTGACATTTCAAAGATCTGATATCATGGATAACAAAATCCATATGGTTATAAGCAAGGGCAGCACTATTGAGATGGGTAGGAATAAAGAAAGTGTGAATATATTATAGAGAGAGTT
Organism: Xenopus petersii; assembly: GCA_038501925.1. Lineage (NCBI taxonomy): Eukaryota > Metazoa > Chordata > Amphibia > Anura > Pipidae > Xenopus > Xenopus petersii. The sequence goes on from CM076682.1 coordinate 12,351,088, forward strand.
CAGAAAGATGTTTATCTGTGCAGAAAGCATATGCGCTGCATCTCTTAAATGGACTGGTGGAAAAAGAGTCAACCGTTATCGGCAGAAGACTTGAATATTGGTCGGCTCGTCGATCGGGCTGGACGGAAAAATTTGATCGGGTGCCTTTGAAGGGCTGAATCACATACAGGTAGAATTCTATTGATTCTACCTGTATATATGACGATTCAGCTATTGAAATAAACAATCTTTCTTGGAAAGATCTTTTCCAAGAAAGATTGTAATTGTTAGGTCCATGGCCAACTTTACTGGCTCAAGTGTCATTTGGGCAGATATTGTGAAGTACAGGCATTGAAAGATGACATTTTTAATCTGGGAAAACGAGCTACAGAGTGGCCATACATGCCCAGATGACCAAGCAATAAGATCAAAACTGTTAATGTATCTTACCAAAAATGTGCCATCTTCATTGCTGTTCAGATACTAAGATCCTAAACAACAACTCTCTGTTCAATATGGCCACAAAGGGTGGTCTGGTTTTCTTAAGTATCCCATGGATATGGATATCCCATGAAAATTGCCTGGATTAGAGGCAACAAACCCTCATTCAGGAAAACAAAGACATCCGAGAGGATCAGAAATGCAAGAAAAAGGGAGGGAGGAAGGAAGAAAGGGAAGGAAGGAGATTATGCACAAGGTGGAAGGAAGCAAGGAAAGAAGGGCAAGATGCACAATTTAGGGGTAGGAAGGAAGTGAGGTAGGAAGGAAGTGAGGAAGGAAGGAGAAGATGCACAATAGGCAAGGAAGGAAGCGAGGAAGGAAGGAGAAGATGCACAATGGGGGAAGGAAGGAAGCGAGGAAGGAAGGAGAAGATACACAATGGGGGAAGGAAGGAAGCAAGGGAGGAAGGAGAAGATGCACAATGCGGGAAGGAAAGAAGCAAGGAAGGAAGAAGATGGAAAATGGTCACAGGAAGACAGAAAGAGAGACAGAAGCGGGAAACAAAGGGGAAATAAAAAGGGAAACAGAAATTAGAATCAGTAGGGTAATATTGAATTCCACTGAAGAAAAAAAAAATAATATGCTGAAGACTAGACCCATGGTTGGAGGTTTTGAGGTGGGTCCTGGTGCCAAACTGTATACGGAAGGTGACATTTCAAAGATCTGATATCATGGATAACAAAATCCATATGGTTATAAGCAAGGGCAGCACTATTGAGATGGGTAGGAATAAAGAAAGTGTGAATATATTATAGAGAGAGTTCAGAAAGATGTTTATCTGTGCAGAAAGCATATGCGCTGCATCTCTTAAATGGACTTTTCTTCATTTTAAGAAGCCATTGAATTTAGGCTAATGGCAGGAGCTAAATAAGATTGCTCACAAAAGCTGCCGATAGAATCCTTTGCAATGATGAGGCATGTTTGGGTCAATACTGTAGGAGTGATAGATCTTGCCTTACATGATTCTCCCAGGAAAGAAACTGGAGAAAGTTGCAGATGGAAAAAACAATTCATTTTGGAGCCTCTGTTGGCTCAGGCTGATTAGGAATCAATTCAAACATCATGTAGCAATTACTGCAGACTATGAATGCTGCGTATTTTATTGGGAAAGTAATCAGGCCCTCATGGAGTAGCACCACCAGAAAGCTTATATATCAGCAGTACATGTCTACCGGAATCCTATTACTTCTTACATGGTTTCGAAATCTATTTCTGAAGGGCTGTGATATGATCATGCAGAAGATCTAAAGATATACGTATATTTTCAGATTTTCAGATCATTCATTGCCAACAAAGTTCTTGCGCCTTCGAGTGGGCTAAGAAGTTATATTGATAGGTAAAATTTAATTTAGAAGCATTCATTTTTGGACTTTATTGTTTAAAGGCCTCATTTCACATCCATTCCTTGGTCAGGACCCCCTTTGTTCATATCAGGGTTCCAAGTGTAGGCAGGTATGGGACCTGTTATCCAGAATTCTCAGGACCTGGGGTTTTCCAGATAACAAATGTTTCTGTAATTTGGATCTTCATATCTTGAGGCTACTAGAAAATCATGTAAACATTAAATAACCCCAATTGGCTTATTTTACTTCCAATAAGGATGAATTATATCTTAGTTGGGATCAAGTACAAGCTACTGTTTTATCATAACACAGAAAAAGGGAATAGTTGTTAAAAATTTGGATTATTTGGATAAAATGGAGTCTATGGGAGATGGCCTTTCCATTCTTTGGAGCTTTCTGGATAATGGGTTTCCAGATAACTGATCTCATACTTGTACATTACCCTTTTCGCCAAAGTCTATTTCGCCAGGTTGGGATTATGTTTACAAGTTGTAACTAGTGATGGGCGAATTTAATCGCCAGACGGGAATTTGCAGCGAATTCCCACTATTTGCCGCGGGTGAATCCGCCCCGAAAATTCGCTGGCGAAAATTCACCGGTGTCAAAAAAATGGTTGCCGGCGTCCATTTTCTTGGACGCAGGCGCATTTTCACTAGCGACGCCGGCGTCCGTTTCGCAAGTTTTTCGCCATTTTGCGAATTTCGTGGGAAATTTGTAAATTTTTGGCCAAACCAAAACGCTCAAAATTCCCCATCACTACTTGTAACTGTTAAATATATGTTATTCACACTTTTTTTTTAACATTTGACGCTCATGCCACATTTGCTTTAGGGAGGGCTCATGTCTAGGACAATAGAGGATCTCTGTCTTCCTTTTGCTTCCTTGGACATTTTTAATAATAAGTGGCCACATCACTAATAAATACATACATATGACCTTTATATACAGACTGAATTTAAATTGATAAATCATTTAATGAAGTTTCGCTAGGAAGAAGATAACGCTAGAGAAAATTTGTTATGAAATGTTTGTGCCAACCAATCATCACTGCCGAAAGTACGCCAAGGTTCATTTGCCACGATGATTTTTAAAAATTTTGATAAATGTGCATATTCAATGCGAAATAAATAATAACATCTGACACAGTTGCATGAAGTACGGAGGAGCCTTCCAAAGCGAACATTTTCGCATAAGTAAATTTGCTCCTTTGAATTAAACAATTTTAATGGTATAATACCATCAAAACTGGGAAACCAATTGTCTTCACTGCCCCATGACTCATTGTCATTGAAGCAAATATAATTTCTGCATGTGACGCTGTATTTCCCTAAATCTGCATTAATTTGGCCCATCTGCATTATTAGTGTATGGAAACCTGCATTGGGGCACCCCCAGCAAACCCACTGTGGGTCACACGGCTTTCTATTTCAAGTAATTCAACCAGTTTATTCTAAGCAAAACCACTTGATTTGTGGTGAGTCATTTTATGTGGTGTCAGTAGTGTATGAGAATATTCAAATCACTATGGCTCTGGTTCTTGCTTTAAGAATTGTGTTTGATCTCTCCTTCTCTTTCTTGATAGGGTTGTTATGTGCAATAGAATTGGTGTGGGGCAAGATTTACTGCATAGGGCTTATATAGTGGACAATAAAAGATAAAATCAGTTATGAATAGTGTATAGCTTCCTTTCAATATGCATGGGGCTCCTTCTTGTTAGGGACCATCTCCCAAGAAACAAACTGTTCCAAAGACTAGCCGACACTGGGGGTGTCCCCTGCAATAAACTATTCACTAGTTTGTGGAAAAGAGGGCACTGGATCCTCATGTTTTATTGGAAATGAAGTTATTTAATATATGGAAAAGTGAAATGTAAATTTACTATACAATAGAAGGAAATAGTCTATTGAAATTCCCAAGCCAAACACGTCAATTCAGCCAAAATTCTTGGGTGGCTCCACTTATACTAACAAATTTGATCGGACCTCTCCAAGTGAGAATGTGTTGATTAAAATACTGGCATTGTTGAACACCAGTAAAAATGTAGGCCCCTTCCATCCCATGCATCATTTTAATCCTTATATATGCAGAAGTTTACGGTTGCAAGTCATGAACCCTAAGTGTATTCACATCTGCTGTCCACATTCTCTAATATTCCTTACTAAGCCCCCTTTATCCCAGTGGTCATGTGGCCTGCTCCTCTTTTTGTTTTATCACTGACACCATGCATTTATTGTGCATTTTTTCTAGATGAAAGGGCAATTTGCAAGTGCACCATTTAGCAGGGCCACCATCAGAAATCATGGGGGCCCCATACAGCAACATTTTCTGGGCCCCCTGGTCCCCGCCCACCCCAGATCCCGCCCCCAAGTCCCTTCCCAGATCCTGCCCACACCACAGTAAAAAGTACACTGGTGGTCAGGGCCCCCTTATAATTAAAAAAAAATTGACGGCCAGGGTCTCATATAAAAGTTTAAAAAAAAAACATAGGTGTTCAGGGCCTCCCTATAAGTTAAAAAAAAACTACTGTGCCAGGGCCCCCATAAAACTTTTTTTTTTAAAAAACATTGGTGGTCAGGGCCCCCCTACAAGTTAAAAGAAAATATTGCTGGTCAGGGCCCCCCTATAAATAAAAATAAATAATTGCGCCAGGGTTTCCCATAAAAGTTTTAACAAAAAAATTGGTGGTCAGGACCCCCTACAAGTTTAAAAAAAACATACTGTAGAGTATTAAAATAATACATTGGTGACCAGCAGGTCCAGACTGGCAATCTGTAGGTTCTGGCAAATGCCAGAACGGCTGCTGTAAATTGCCATAGACACTCACTATTCATTGGTCTGGTGGGGGGCTGTTTGGGCCTCTGTGTACTTGGAATGCCAGGGCCTATTGTGAATCCCAGTCTGGACCTGGTGGCCAGGGGGTTTAAAAAAAAAAATACACACATTGGTGTTCAGTAGGATTGAACTAGTGGCTTCAGAACTTTTTTCATCACTCATCAATACAGCTCTGCCAAATGTAGAGACAGCCATTGGTTCTGTGCCAATGAGGCAAGTTGAGAAAAAAAAATCCGCTCCAGGTAACTTTAAGAGCCAAATTTTATTTATGGTTATCGAATGTTGTGGACCGTTCTGGACCCCCCTGGAAAGGTGACCACTGGGGCTCTGGGGGCGGCAGCTCAAAAGCCATCTTGCGCAGGGTGGAACATGAAAAACCTGGTGCAAACATGGCACCTTGAGTATGTTTTTTGCACTTGGTACCCTGAGCCATGATTTTAAGGCCCAGTATCCTTAGGATGCAAAGACATGTGCCAAATTCATATAACCAATGATAACGAAATAGATCCCAACGTTCCTTGCTATAAATATGCACCTCAGTTTTTGGGCAGCTATGCGCACTGTACCTTTAGCAACAAAACCGCTCATTAGATAAGATGATGCACGGTCAGCAGGTGGATAGGCGTCATCTTTACCTGGAAATAATACATAGAATTCCTTCCTTTACATTCTTTTTCCTTGAATGGGAGGATGTTTCTGTAGTGTATTTCAGAGATGGCCAGCGTGGCTGATAATGCACCATCCATCTACCAGCTGCCGGCTTGGCAGGGCGCACTCTCTTGTTTCCATGGCACATCAGGCATATGACATACTGAACTGGAAGGCATCCAATGTAATCCGATGGCACAGTTCCCTGTTAACAGAAAGAGGAAACAGCACCCCAAGTCCCCTCTCTGGCCTGCCAATAAAGGCTGAACTTTGTACAGGGAAGGACTAATTAACTTCCACAACCAGTTGTTCAACACAACGGCCAAATAAAACCCAAAAAATCTTTCGCAAGGTCATAACAGCATGGATAATTAACCCATTCTGCGGGGATAATGGGCTCCTTTTATTTGAGCTGTAATCTTGACATCTGTAGCATTTGCTTTCTCCTTTCCAGAATGCACACTTGTTAATGTTTTTTCAAATGGCGTTTTAAAAAACACTTGTCCAGATTGAACAATTTCGTGGTTATATAGAAGCAATGAGCTCATATCCAGAGCAGGAAATAAATCAGGAAGTGTAACGTTTTTTCAGAAAAGTGATGTCCAATAAAAGTCCTGGTCCAATACATTAATTCAGCAGATTTGTAGGTATAAGAATCTGTTTTTTAAATTCTAATTTTTCATTTTCATTTCCTCATTAGATTTAAGGTTCCCATATAAAAACAGACATTGGCTGCAAACATGCAATACTTGACTAAAATGTCAATTCCTGATTTATCCAACAATGGATTGCCAAAATGGGCTTTTCTGATTTTCTGGCCCCAAGGCCAACAATAAGATGATAAAGCAGGCCAGTCAGGAGAAGACGGTATCAACAGACTGATGTGGATATTGTCTGATGGGATTTTCTATCCTACCCAATAGATATGTGTCAGACAGCCATCCCATTGACCCCATTCTTCAGCTACCAACAGGTTGAAGGAACAGTGGCAGGTTAATGAGATGTGGGACCTCAAGTCTACTTGAAACCTTCTAGGCTATTGCTGCTCTGGGTGCATGCAGATCCAGGCATCCCTGAACCCAAGCTCTCTATGCCTGGTCAGGTTTGGTGTGACGTCACTGTATCTACACACATCTGGATGCATGGGTCCAACTGGATGTATTTATAAAATTAAATATTAGTAGAAAAGAAGATAGAAATAAAAATTGAAAAGAAGCTAAATGGATCCCTGATCCCACTTGGCCCCTAGACTATAGCCTAGGGCACCCTTTGCATTTATCCGCCCCTGCATTGGCACCTTATGTCAGCCTATGTATCATCAGCTTTAGTCAGTATCTTATCATCCCATGAGTGAGTCCAAAATAATGATTCAGACCAACAATTGGATCATATACAGTATGCAGACCCGATTAGTGGCATAATGCAGCAATCATCCAATGGGATTTCCTAACTTGCCTGATAGATATTTAGCCAGTGTTCCCCATCAATATCTCAATGGCACATGTAAAGATATCACTGTGCAAGAATACTCGTGGGGTAAGGAATCCAGTTAATGTGGTACACAATCAGTGAATTTTTGAGATGGAGGTTTTATCCGCCATCACATCAGATTGTTGGACCAAAAGCCAAATGGTGTAACACGTGAGGACTTATTTGTCTTATTTGTGTCTTGCAGACCTGAGAAGTCTATATTATTGGATATGGCCTGCTTAATCCTTAGGTGTATCCCTATTTTAGCCCTTTTTGTATATTTTCCAAACCTTCTAACTCACCCTGCAGTTTCAGACTTGTATAAACCTCCATTGACGATCATCCTTATAACTTCTTGTGGAGTCATAAATATTTCCAAGAAACTAGCCAAAGCTGAATGGGCAGAATGAAATGATATAACCCTTTCAAATATTGCCCATAGTCTGTCTAAAGAAGTACAGGTATGTCTGTCCATTCTTAATCCGTTTTGCCTACATATGATAATCCACATGGACATGTTATTAGATACAGCACATGGGTCGTTGTACAGGTGAGCTAAACCTGGATCCTTTTGGTGCCCAAACTGTACCTCTTGTAGATACATGACCCCTGGGACAAACTTGAATCATCCTCAGACGGGTAAACGATTCCAGATACGACATCACATCAACTGTACAACGACCCATGTGGTGAATCTAATAACATGTCCATGTGGATTATCATATGTAGGCAAAACGGATCTAACACTGCGGTTAAGAATGGACGGACATCGGTCCACAATCAGCACAGCATTCAGAGATGGCATAACCAACAAACCGGTGGCTAAACACTATTTAGAAATGGGACACAGACTGCCTACATTTAAATATTTGGCCATTGATCATGTCCCACCACTGAGTAGTGGAGGTGACAGGTCTAAGTTACTACTTCAAAGGGAATCCTTTTGGATTTATCAACTTAACACCCTTGCACCAATGGGTCTGAACGAAAATTGTTCTTTGAATTGCTTTCTGAATCAACGGTAATAGGTGGCCAGTTTAACTTTACTCATTTACCTTATTTCCCACGATAATGTTTCTGTTTCATCTTTGAGCAATATACTTACTTGTTCATTCTGTATCTTTTTGCTTTGGTGCAGGGTTTTTTCCCAGTCCCATGATCTTGTAGGTGTGCACCATTGTATTGGTGAGTGTCATACATTTTATCTATTTATGCTCTTTTTAATGTGAACAGGATCTTGACAAAGGTCTTAGGCAAAGACCCGAAACGTTGGCCAGTTTTTTTTAATGGAATTAATAAAATATGGATTTTTAGTATTACTACAAATCCCAGTGTGCACAGTTTTCTTTGGTTTTATATATATATATATATATATATATATATATATATATATATATATATAACAAGCAAACTGGAGCACTCACATAAAAATAGGCAACTGCCTGGTTATATAATAATACAAATAGCAACCAAAAAACCGCACTCACAGGACTTGATTCGTGCAAACAAAGTGGTTTTATTCCGACGTTTCGGCTCTAACACTCGAGCCTTCTTCAGGAAGTGAACCGTGTATATATATATATATATATATATATATATATATATATATATTTATTTATATATATATTAAACAGGGATTGCCTATGCTGATGAATGGCCATTTTCAAGATTCCAATTATCATTATTTATTCTACTGCCCATTACCAGTGGGAAAATCCCATGACTCAGCTGCTGCCATTCCTGCCAATTAATAGAGACAAATGAATGAACTTTCCCATCGTTATTCATATGAATGAAATATTGCCTTATAGGCCATTTGTGAAAGATAAATGCCACAGTTACAGAAACCAGCTCATCCTTGACATTTACCTTTGCTGTGACCGAAGCTTCCCCCCGAACTGGAAAGAAGTGACTGTGACAATTAGACATCAGTTATGTGTTCTACATTCTGTATTCTAACATGGAGCCCATATACCCGGGACAGGTTCTGTTAAGCCTCTAATCTCCCTCATCCCATGCCCAAGAACGGCACCTTATGAGGAATGAACAAGTAGAATTGTTTCACTTGTCCTTGTTGCATGTCATTCATATATCAAGTTAAAGGAGAAGGAAAGGCATTGTACACTTGGGGGTGCCAAATGTTAGGGAGGAGCCCTCAGCTTACTTGGGTGCCACCTGGACTTAACGAGAGGTGCAAGGCGAGATGTTCTGGCTGGCGAAGGGGCACGGCTGTTAGCAGAGTCTTTTGGGCCGAAGGTCACGGTACAAATGGAGCAGGCAAGAGAATCGTCAGACAGGCTGGGTCAAGGCAGGCAGATATCAAGAATCGTCAGGCAGGCAAGGGTCAAACCGGGTTGTCAATCAAGGGGTTAAGCAGGAAGAGTTGTCGTAGGCAGGCAGGGTCAGGATATAGAATGCAGAATAGTCAGGAACAGGCTGGGTCAAACACGGTAATCAAACAGACTAGATTCAGAACAGATCAAACGCACAAGGCTCAGGAACCACAAGAAACAAGTTCTATCACGGGCACTGGCTGGGAGTATGAATGGGCCTTATATACTTTCAAATTTCGCGCCAAAACGTGCGCCAATGCGCGCTGGCGTAATCACGCCAGCGCGCCTGTACCTTTAAGGTACCTAAGCAACCAAGATGGCTCCGGCGCTGGAGGCAGGAGAAGGAGCGTGGCGGCGTGGCGGCCGTTCATGCCACCGCACCACTAAACCACCAGGTATTTTTATTACATCACTAATATATATCCCCGGGCCGGTGCAGTTTTCTACTGATAGGAGCACCGGCCCAGGGTTTCTGGTAAGTCAATAAAATCACTTTGGGTTATTAATATTTGGCACCCCAAAGTGCAAGAACACTTTCCTTCTCCTTTAAGGAGCAACAGAGGCTACAGGTCCCACAGAAACTCTGAGTGCAGCATTCCCCGGGTGTAAGTGCTTGTTAAGTGAGCACTAAGGCCAGGGGTTCACTCTTGTGGTCTGGAAATACAAAAACCACCATTATTATTCTGTATATTTACTTCATAGTGGGCTTTAATCTACTCCCCTGCCCTGCTTTATGGCAGCTGAGACTCTAACTATCTGTATAACAGAACATTCTGTCCCAGTGGCTGCACAGATTCTATCTGATCCCCATTGTAAGCAGCAGTCCTGCCCTGATTTATGGTTTAAAATGTGCATTTGAGGGGGTATTCAAGTAGTTGTAATACAATTGCGCTGTTCATTCCATTTATAAACTGGTGCATGTTTTGTTCTGATGATGTTGCAGAGCACAAGGCTTGATTAGATTACTAGGAAGGTATTATTTCCCTCTAATTCTGAGCACATAAAGGAGACAAGCAGCAGATAGATGGTATGCATGGCATGCTGAGGTGTCGGTGCAGGCATCAGCAGGAAGCTCACATTGTAGGAATCTGTTAATCAGAGTGACCGTTGCTGCATATTATCATTTTATTGAGTGCACAAAGAGCCCGGCCATATACCACTGCGGTGGCGCCTGGAGACTCCTGATCTCAATTGTCCCCAAGGCGAGTCCTTCACAACCATGAAATTCCAATATCATTAATCCACTTGCTAAACCAGGAGGGGCCCAAATCCTTTTCTGTGGGGCCCTGCCATCCAACAGTTTAGGGACAATTGCACTTGACAACTCGGTTGGCCAAAGTAGGAGAAATATGGGAGGCCAAGAAGCCTCCCCCGCTGCTTTATCCCGAGCAAGAAGGGGAATTGCCATTTGCATGTCTATGCGCCATTGCAATAACAACATTCCTGACGCCCGCATGGCTAAACAAAAGCATTTACACTCTGTAGCACAGACTCTATAGGAACAAATGCTCTACAGCAGAGATGTCCAACCCCAGCTGCTATTGAACTACAACTTGAAGCACTTTTCTGATAGTTTGGGAGTTGGAACTCAACACATATAGAGCAGATATATATATGCTTTATATTATCTCCTAATAAATATCAGCTGGGGTTCCCCATTGCATGTAATACTGCAGGATAGACTTTCCTCCCATTAACTTCTCTTTACCAACAGGAAAGTCTAACCTGCAAAATTGCCTGATGTGCAGAGTGTAGCGCTGTATTTAATGCCTGCCATAATGTGCAATGTAAGGGCCATTCCAGCAACACCTACGTGCCACCCATCACACTATCTCTCTGGATTCAGGGAGGTTCAGCACTTCGCATTCAATTTTAGGATGCCCAAAAATGCACCTCAGTCAAGTCAGTTTAAAAAGGAGCACAATTCAGCAGGAACAGCCCCTAAGTTTGCTCATAGTCTGTACAGAGAGATCCCATAAAACTATGGCAGCATAGGTATTCTCCTGTACTAAACACAATTCAGCAGGAACAGTCCCCTAAGTTTGTTCATAGTCTGTACAGAGAGATACAATAAAACTATGGTGGCATAGGTATTCCCCTGTTCTAAGCACAATTCAGCAGGAACAGTCCCCTAAGTTTGCTCATAGTCTGTACAGAGAGATACCATAAAACTGTGGCAGCATAGGTATTCCCTGTACTAAGCACGTTAAGCAGGAACAGCCCCTTAAGTTTGCTCATAGCCTGTACAGGGAGATCCCATAAAACTATGGCAGCATAGGTATTCCCTGTACTAAGCACAATTCAGCAGGAACAGTCCCCTAAGTTTGCTAATAGTCTGTACAGAGAGATCCCATGAAACTATGGCCTCATAGGTATTCCCTGTACTAAGCACGATTCAGCAGGAACAGCCCCTAAGTTTGTTCATAGTCTGTACAGAGAGAGACCATAAAACTATGGCAGCATAGGTATTCCCTGTACTAAGCACAATTCAGCAGGAACAGTCCCCTAAGTTTGCTTATAGTCTGTACAGAGAGATCCCATAAAACTATGGTAGCATAGGTATTCCCTGTACTAAGCACAATTCAGCAGGAACAGTCCCCTAAGTTTGCTCATAAAACTATGGCAGCATATATAGTATATTCCCCTTTACTGAGCACCATCCAGCAGGCCTTGTGTATTTTGGCATACTGTATATAAGTAATTGTTCATTATATCTATGAAATCTGTCAGTTTAATTTTCTGTGTAATTTTGCTCTGCTTTCTGTTGTACCGGATTTTAAAAACTCCAAAACTGTCATTTCTAACATTTAGCTTTTTCATTTACCATTCGAGTATTTCTTTTCTAACTGATAGGTGCTGTCCCAGAGCCTGTGCTGAGTGGATGGGAACTAATATGTCGCTTAAGCCGCTGCCTCCCAGATGTGAAAAAGCCACGATTTGTCTGCACAATTAGTTCTAAGAATTTCTGAAAAAAAGCTGCCAGGACGCAAATCTCATTTTGTAACATTTTTGAGCAAAGGAAATCAGAAGTGCACTGGCTTGAAAGAATGTCTTTATTTCTAGTATGAAAATGAAAGTGAAGGGGAGCATGTCTAGTCCTGCAGTGTGTTTATAAGATATATATATATATATATATATATATATATATATATATATATATATATATATATATATATATATATATATATATATATACAACTTGTGCAACTATTTTTCTTGAATGCAGGTTTATTTAAGAAAAAAAAAACAACAAAATATTTCTGCATGCATTTTTTTCTCTGGGAAAAAAATTGCATGGCAACGTGAATAACATTTTTCCATTCGTTTAAAATTCGACTAAAAATCTTGAATGGTTTAATAAACTGGGAAAATAAGTAACTAAATAAAGGTATTATGAATGTCCCCTTCAACTTCTATATAACCTGGCCAAGTTTTCCTTGCCAATTTTTTTCTGGTGACTTTTCAAGTGCCTAGTCCTGCCTTCTCCATATAACACTGTGATTCTGCACTGTGTATAGAATCTCCTGCCCATGCCTAGTCCTGCACTATAAAAAATAATGTCCTACATATTCCTGGTTCCTTCTTAAAGTCACATGACTTGGGGCAGCTGGGAAATTGACAAAATGTCTAGCGCCATGTCAGATTTCAAAATTGAATATAAAAAAATCTGTTTGCTCTTTTGAGAAATGGATTTCAGTGCAGAATTCTGCCGGAGCAGCACTATTAACTGATGCGTTTTGAAAAAAAATTTTTTCCCCATGACAGTATCCCTTTAAACATGCCTAGTAGTGATGGGTGAATCTGTGGCGTTTGCGAAGTGCATTGAAGTCAATGGGCGTTAAAATAATCTTGACGCGAGCGTCAATGTGCAACTATATGGTCCAAATGCATTGAAGTCAATGGGCATTTGAATAATTTTGAAGTACCACAATTTTTTTTTTTTTTTGACACATCGGGTTTTTTGTCAGTTAATTGTCGCCGCGGTTTTGAAAATTAATTAAAATTGCGGAAAAACGTGGAAATGTGCCGCAAATTTGTGTCTGATAAATTTATTCGCCCATCACTAATGCCTAGTTGTGCACACTGTACTCTATATAACGTAAGCACATGCCTAGGCAGCTACTTCCATATAATGTCCTATGCTCTGCACTGTATATACAATGTCTGTATTTTCCATATCATGGTTTTACATCTATTCCTTGTTCTTCCTTCTTCATATAACATCTTGTGTGTGTGTGTTCCTGCACTGTCTATACAGCGTTGGACTGGCACATTTGGTTCTAAACCTCGGGGGCCCTATGTGCATGTGCAAAAACTGGTGCATCGCCTGCATACGTGAACGCCAGGCCGTCATGCGCATGTTTGAACAGCAGCACATAGTGTGCATGCACGAGCAGCAGCGCAACATGATGCACAGATTTTCTTTTGTTTCGCCCGATCAGGGAGTGGGCCCACCGGGTTTTTTCCGGGTGTCCCGCCAGCCCAGTCCGACCCTGTGTCTATATAATGACCTGTGCCTTCCCAGTTTTGTTCTCTCCATATAATGCTCTGTTCATTCTTACCTCTATATTCTCTGTATAATGTCCTCACCTTCCTATTTCTGCACCTTCTAAATAACATCCTGGGCCGGCCTGTGTCTGTCTATATAACATCCTGCAAATACCTAGGTGTGTACTGTCTCTATAATATCCTGCACCTGCCTCATTTTGCATTCTTCATATCAGGCCATGCGCATTCTCAGCTACTTTCCTTTTGCATCATCTTAAATATGCCTGCTTCTACATAAACTCCTGACAATGCGCTACGCAAAATGTTGGCGCTATATAAATTTCTTGTTAATAATAATAATAATAATAAATGCTTAGAATACTTAAGTGTGATGCAGTTGTTACATTATGTCATATGCAAGACTGTTGTGCTCACTAGATGACATCATGTTCATGCCCAGTTATGTGCAATTGCTCTTTCTATCCTAGTGCCCAACCACTCGCCCAGGTCCGGGTGCAGTACAAGTATGAGACCTGTTATCCAGAATGCACAGGACCTAGGGTTTTCCATATAATGGATATTCATTCATTAAGGGCCAAATGTACTTAAGGTCGAATATCGAGGGTTAATTAACCCTCGATATTTGACTGCCGAAGTTAAATCTTCGAATATCGAAGTCGAAGGATTTATCGCTATTCGTTCGATCGATCGATCGAACGAAAAATCGTTAGATCGAACGATTAAATCCTTAGAATCGTTTAATTGAAAGGATTTTAATCCATCGATCGAATGATTTTTCTTCGACCTAAAAGAGCTACCTAAGCCTATGGGGACCTTCCCCATAGGCTAACATTGACTTTGGTAGCCATTAGGTGGCGAACTAGGGGGTAGAAGTTTTTTCATAAAGAGACATTACTTCGACTATCGAATGGCCGAATAGTCGAACGATTTTTAGTTCGAATCGTTCGATTCAAAGTCAAAGTCGTAGTCGAAGGTCAAAGTAGCCCATTCGATGGTCGAAGTAGCCAAAAAAAAACATTCGAGATTCGAAGTTTTTTTTTATTCATTCCTTCACTCGAGCAGTAAATGGGCCCCTAAGTCTACTAGAAAATCATGTAAACATTAAATAAACCCAATAGGCTGGTTCTGCTTCCAATAAGGATTAATTATATCTTAGTTGGGATCAAGTACAAGCGACTGTTTTATTATTACACAGAAAAAGGAAATCATTTTTAAAAATTTAGCTAATTTGGATTATAAAATTGAGTCCATGGGAGACGGCCAACTTGTAATTCAGAGCTTTAAGGATAACAGATAAAGGATCCCAAACTTGTACTAGTTTCAAGGTTGGTCATTTGGTTGGCATCAGACGCTGCCTGTTTTTCTCCCGTATGCATGTCCATTTTCCACAGCCCAAGTGTCCGAATTTCATGCACCAGTCACTCAGCAAAATCTAAATGTATTATATGAACTGCCTGTAGTGGGATTCTGTAGCTTTTAAATCACTCTTTGTGCAGAGGTTCAAAATGACAGAACAGAAATTTTAAGATTTTTGTCTCTGTAATAATAAAACAGTAACTTGTACTTGTGACCAACTAAGATATAATTAATGCTTATTGAAGGCAATTCAGTTTATTTAATGTTTACATGATTTTCTAGTAGGCTTAAGGTATGAAGATCCAAATATGGAAAGATCCAAAAAAAAACAAAAGGTCCCAAGCATTCTGGATAACAGGTCCCATACCTGTACTACACACTGCTCTTAACCTTCATAGCTAAACATTTGTGCCATTCCTACTAGTGGGAGTCGGTTAAGGTTGTCTAGACTTGTGTAATTTCTTTGATAACCAGAATCCACAAATTGAAGGCTTTTTATTTGCTGTGGTACCTGCCTGGCATCCCAGAATTGTGTACTGGTGGACGGTGGTGATATGAATGGAAAACTGGTTAATCCAAACATAAAACATCATTGTCAAATGAACCGATATTTACCAGCAGGTTACATTGACTTCTTCAAATTTCTGGGAATAACTGTGCCTGGAACAAAACTTGCTCCTTCTTATTCCATGACATCTATATGGGGCAATGTACAGAAGGGGCAAAATTTGCCCAGGTCTAGTCACCCATTGCAAGTGATCTGGTGTTTGTTTTTGCACAGCTGCCCAGTGAATGATTCCTGCTGACTGCTTGCTGTGGGTAAATAGACCAGTAGCAAACTTCACACCTTTATTATGTTGACCCCATGGCTCCTCCTCCGCATTTTAACTGTTCCAGTTACATTTAGCAATTGAATGAGTAATGTTTTAATGCTCTTGGCTGTCTTCAGGTTAAATCCAACTGAACTTTTTTCAAAGTTACACATAGATGACAAAAGTGATTTCAACTGTCTCTTACACACCAGTGGAAGCACCTGATATTAGTAGTGATGGGCGAATAAATTCATCTGGCGCGTATCTGCGGCGAATTTCCACATTTTGCCGCCGGCGAATACATTCGTGAAACTCCCGTAAAAATTTGCCAGCATCATAAGATTTCGGACACCCATCAAAATTGACGTGGGCGTCAATTTTCAAGTTTCACAATTTTTCCGCAAATTTTTCTCATTTCGCGGGAAATTCACGAATATTTTGGCGAACCAAAATGGGAGAAATTCAAGCATCTCTAGATATTAGGTAATAATGATTACAGAGTGTGATGGAGTAGGAACAGCGGTTTAAGGTGGTATGTTCTCTGGGTTGATTAGGTAAAAGCACCTGATAATGGGTAATAATGACTATAATGTTTGATGGGGTAGGAATATAGGTTTAAGGGGGTATGGGTTCTGGGTTGGCCAGCTGAAAGCATCTGATAATGGGTAATAATGACTGTAAAGTTTAATGGAGGTGAGGTGGTATGGGCTCTGGGTTGGTTAGGTGGAAGCCCCTGATAGTGGGTAATAAGGACTATAAAGTTTGATGGGGTAGGAATATAGGTTTGAGTGCTTATAAGCTCTGGGTTGGCCAAGTGAAAGCACCTGAAAATGGGTAATAGTGACTGTAAAGTTTGATGGGGTAGGAATAGAGGTTTCAGGGGGGGTCTGTATTTGTCAGGTGGAAGCACCTGATGATGGGTAATAATGACTATAAAGTTTAATGGGTAGGAATAGAGGTTTGAGGTGGTGTGTGCTCTAGGTTCCATTATAAGACTAGAGTGGACATTGACATATCTTGACTATTCCCAGCTTCCTACTTTGAGGCACCAGGTTGGGAAAAATCCTTGCCTTTTCATCATAATGCCCCTATTCAAAATGAAAGTCTGTATTGAATGGGTTTGCAGAGGTGGGAGTGGAAGAACTTGACTGGCCTGACCCAACTGAACACTTTTGGAATAGATTGGAAGGTCCACTGTATACCAGGAATGATCTCCAATATTCGTGCCCAGTTTCTAAAGCATGAATGGAAAACAATCCCACCAACTACATTCCACTATCTAGTGAAGGGACCCCCAACTATTGACTCATGAGGAACATGTTGCTTACCAACACCTTGGATGTTGCACCGAATGGCCTCCAAAGCAGGTGTTTATTTTAGTTTTGGTTGCATGAAAACCATATGTACTGCCAAACAAAACCATCTGCAGGCTGTCAGTCCACATGGGAGAACCAAATAGCCAATCACAGGTCTTATTTGTCATACCCAGGGACTTTTTTTCATGCTTGTATTGCTCCACAGCTCTTTTTACATTTGAATGTTGCTAATGGGTAAAAAGTTTGGGGAACCCTGATCTAGTGGAAAGCCTTCCCAGGAGAGTAGATGCTGCTGTTGTAATAGTGGAGGACCAACTTCATATTAATAGTTATGCTTTGGAAATGAAATGTTGGTCAAACAAGTGTCCCAATACTTTTGGCCATGTAGCGGAGATACATTGACACTATTTTGTCTTTTGGAGTATAAACCTACTTGGAAGTGTGTAAGGTGGGGGTCCCCAACCTTTTATACCCATGAGCCACACTCAAATGTAAAAAGAATCGGGGAGCAACACAAGCATGGAAACATTCCTGGAGGTGTCAAATAAGGGCTGTGATTGGCTATTTGGTAGCCCCTATGTGGACTGGCAGACTACAGGAGACTCTGTTTGGCAGTACACCTGGTTTTTATAGAACCAAAACTTTCCTCCTAGCCTGAAATTCAAAAATAAGCTCCAGCATTGAGGCCACTGGGAGCAACATCCAAGGGGTTGGTGAGGAGCATGTTGCTCAAGAGCCACTGGTTGGGGACCACTGGTGTAAGACCTCATGGAAATTAGTTGTGTATTGCATCCACTCCATACAGAAAATTTCTAAAAAGAAATGCAAGAAACTGGAAAAAAAAAGTTGCAGGCACTTTAATTTCTGCAGGTCTGAAAAAAATTAACTTCTAGGGTTATCTCTTCCATATCAATACAGTGCACATACATTTATATATATATGGCAGTTCAGAAAAGAGAATGGAATGTACTGTACTGAAAAAAATAGACCAAAAGTCAACGATCACGTGGAGCGACTGTGCAAACGCCACACTACTGTCTATTCAGGAGTCACTGTAACCTTAGGCAGATGGAGATCAAATGTATCTGCCTATAGAGAAAGGGTGGAAAAAAGGCAGAAAACTCCGTATATGGTATTGAGCCTTTTGCCTGCAGCTCTTCCTTTAGATAAGGGCTTTAAAGTTCCAGCTTGCACTGAGGTCAGGATTCCTGGAACTCCCCAGCTCTGATCACTGCTCTGCTTCCATGTAAAGTGCTGAAGCCAGCTGCTCACAAGTGACTTGACAACATTTCTGGAACGTTTTATTTTATCTGCGAGTTCAGCATCGGTGCCTTACCCTTTTCGTGGCAGTGCTCAGGCTCAGCACATGCTGGAAGGATTACATACACTGTGGAACGGGCCAACAGTATGGTTAAGTCATTTAGGAATAAATGGAAAGGGGCGTAGGCCAGGGGGTGGGAAGGATCACACCTACCACTTGTGGTAATTTAAAGGACCCCGATTAGGCAGGACAGTAGGGGCAAAAACTGGAAAATTTTGCAGCCATAAATGCCCTAGAAAAAGAAAGGAACATTTATATATCAGGAATAGCATACAAAGTGCAATATTGGGATATAAATCATAATCTTTGCAGTGTTTTTTTTTGTGACTGTGCACTGATTTGCACCCCATGTTGAAACAAATACAATTGTGTTCCTAATGTTTTCCGAGTTCTGGTAGACAGCGTTAAAGCAGCCATGGTCAGACTGGTCAGGCGGGAAACCGGCAAAAAACCCGGTGGGCCTCAGCCCTCATGGGCCCACGCCCTCCCAGACCTGCTCCCCCATCTAAGCAGCTTTTGTGCCACGGCATTGCGTTTTTTGGTGGGAGTTTAGAGGTCGGGAGGGGGGCCCCAGGGACTGCCAGGAGGGCCCTTCATTTGGCAGCCCCAGTGGGCCCCAAGGCTCCAGTCCGGCATTAGCCTGTGATTCTTTTGCAGCTTAGGCATAGCCTGCTGTGGAAGCCACCAGGGTTCACCATCAACGTGGGCACAACTGTGCACGGTTCATTAGGATACACAGAATGGATTCAATAGTGATCTACACATATATATATATATATATATATATATATATATATATATATATATATATATATATATATATATATATATGTGCAAGTGCAAGCATGTGTGAACAAAAGTACCTTTAATGAATAGCATCAATATGTGCAACATTTGCATCCATTTTAGAGCAACCATACTTGCACTTGTGGTCATAAATGACCCTTAGAAGCTTATGCCAATATTCTAGTTCCTAGTAAACTTGTGATTAATTGAATTGAGACTGAGACACAAGGTCTAAGCTATGGGTGCCCCTGCATTTATTTGGGTGTCAAGCCTAGAGTTTCTTTTGCACCCTGTGCCCATATAAAACCAAAGTTCAGAGCACATAGCATGTGTCTCTCCCATCTTGATTTGGACATAATTTTTGAACAATTTCACAGGGGCCCACATTTTCCTAGTGCCATGGTTCATATCTGGCATCAAACAATACAAGAGTCTCTGAGTGAGATAATATTAACATCTGCAGCCTTATTGCTGAGCCTGGGACTCCATATCTCAAAATCTCTTTTTTACTGAGAGTTGTAGTTTAATATTAGGAAAGTAGAAATAAAAATTCCCTCTGCAGAAGGACAAAACTGGGTTAATCCTGCTCCATTGTGTCTGATATGAAGTGCTGTGTCTGCGGCACACTTGTTACACAGCTGTTGGAGAATGACCCCATGTGGTTATTAGTGGTACTAGATCATTGCTAAGGATGAATGAGAAGCTTTAGCATTTTTTATCTGTCTTTCTTTCTCAGAAAATACCCAGCCCTATTCTATAGAAGCCCTGGAGCATGCTGGGACACTATTCCCCATAGGTCACCCAAAGCCATGCCTGGTAGGCAATTCCAGAACTAAGGGGAGGCACCTGTCTAAGTTACAGTTGGGAAGCCAATTTCTGATCAGGTGGGGAGGTAAAATCGATGGCAGCAGTAACAGCAGCTGTAGGGTTGCGGGTGCAAGCAGGTAGGTGGTGGGCTGACAGGAAGGTGGTCCACGTAGTATTGCCTTGAGTGGCCCAGCTGTGATGGGTGCTGAACAAATGGTGAATAACAAAAGGGGAGAAGGAACCCTAAAGGTCTTGTAACTCCTACATTTAATTGCAATTGTGGGAATAACTGTGCTGATTTTTCGGGGTACAATCTATTAGCAATCTCAGGGGGCTGCTCCTAATTTAAGTAAAATTGGGGAGTATTCATGTAAGTATAGTTTTATGGTAGTTCACTGTGTGCAATATGAGCTATTTACAGTATAATGGCATCATTTTACTTCTAAGAAAATTAGGGGAATGTTTCTGCTGGATTGTTGTAGATTGGAATGCTATGATGGAAAAGTCTGGGTATGGAAGATAACAGGAGAATTTATTGAAGGAGGAATAATGGTCTGTATCTGTTTTCTAATTGGACTAGGGCTGCTGGTTCCCCTGAAAACAAACCTTGAGGGTACAGGGCATCATGAGATTCTTGACAATACCATGCTCCTTCTTTGTGGCAATAGTTTGTTAGAATAAAGCACAAAGGTCTGTACAGAATGAGTTTGCTGAGATGATAATGGAAGAATGTGCTTGCACAGAACCCTGACCCCTGTGGGATGAATTAGACCAATCACTGTGAGCCAGGCCTTATCCCCAACATCGCTGCCCAATCTCGCTAATGTTCTTGTGGCTGATTGAAAGGAGCTCCCAGCAACAATGTTCCAACTTCTAGTGAAAACCTTCCCAGAAGAATAGGGGGCTGTTAAAGGGGCCAAAGGTAGGGGCAACTTCATATCCCCATAATCCCCTTGGTTTGGGAATGAGAAGTTGAATAGGCAGGCGTTGAGATACTTTTGGGCATGTAGCTTAACTTAAACTTGAGCAAAAGAAAAATCACAGGCCTTTCCAGTACAATGCCAAATATATAAGGGATGAACAAAAGTATCAGGACAATCGTTTTATACTTAGCTCCTAATATTTCCATTAGACAGTAGCCAAGGAATAAATGTAACAAGATTGGATATCCTAAAAAAAACAGTTTGGGATATAAATTAAATGGAGCTCGTTTGGGATATAAATTAAATGGAGCTAATGGAGTTCAGCAATTGCACCTGTTGATGCCCCTGAATTGTTATTTTGGGCATTTACTATGGGAGGCATGATAAAGGTTTTGTATTGGAATTAAACTAAACTTATATCCATTGATGTACAGCCAACACAGTACTGGATAATCACAGGGTATTGACATTTATATATATATATTTATATTTAGCAGTCACTTCCATTAAAAATAACTGGAAAATCTCCCGTTTATGGCTTCCAAATATAACCTTAATCTAATGGATCTAATATGAGTAAAGTGCAGTGGAGTTCATGACCCAGCCTAGATCCCATGCTATCACACATTCGGATGAACTATTTGTTCCAGTTCCATTTCTGATTACAGTATAGAGGCGAACAAAGGGCTCAGCTCCCAATGTCACTTCCCGGCCAACGTGTTTACAAGTAACAAGGGTATTATATAATAATGATTATCCTGCTACACTGATTCTAACAAAGGGCTCTTCCTTGCTGCTTCCTCCAAGAAACCCAGCCGGCTGATGTTTTCCTGCATGGGCCGTCGCTGACTTATAAGTTCCGAGAACGACTAAATTTGCTTCCAAGAATTGAAAGTTAGAATATGTCTTATTTATAATGCTGGGCTTGTGTATACCCAGGTGTCGGATCCTGTGATTAAACATGCAGAAATTGTCCATTAAATCCAGACAATGGACTGTAAAAACATCAGTCAGATCGAAGGTGTAAATACACAGTATGTTAGGTTAATGACTAGATAAATAAGACAATGTAGTTACTTGCTACTTACCCATTAAGGGTCTGGCCACACGAGCAGATTTGGGGAGATTAGTCGCCCCAACGACAATCTCCCCAAACTGCTTTCCCCCTGCCCTCCGCTGGCTAAAATAAAAATCGCTTGCCGGAAGGCACACACAGTGCTCTGTTTTCCGAAGTCACCTGAAGTTGCCTCACAAGGCCTTCCCCCAGGCAATTTTCATTTTTGCTGGTGGAGGGCAGGGGGAAGGCAGTTCGGGGAGATTGTAGCCCCAAAGATGAGGAGATTTGTCGCTGGGGCAACTAATCTCCCCAAATCTGCTCGTGTGGACTGACCCTAACTCAGCACAGTACCTTGGAATAGTTAAACACTGTGATCCCCAACCAGAAGCTCATGAACAACATGTTCCTCACCAACCCCTTGAATGTTGCTCCCTGTGGCCTCAAAGCAGGTGATTATTTTTGAATTCCAGGCTTGGAGGCAAGTTTTGGTTGTAGAAAAACCAGATGTACTGCCAAACTGAGCTGTAGGCTGTCAGTCCACATAGGGGCTACCAATAGCCAATCACAGCCCTTTGTGGAACTTTATGCATGCTTCTTTTGCTCCCCAACTTTTATTTAAATTGGAATATGGCTCTTGGGTAAAACAGTTTGGGGATCCCTGCTCTAGAGTAAAAAACAGACACTGCGGTTGTTAGAACTGAAAATCATATTCAGATGTCATTGTCTTGGTTGCTGCCTCTGGATATTGAAGTTGGAGGAAACTGTAGAGTCTTCCATGAATGAGTAGGTGAGTCACTGGAATTACAGATTTAATGGGGCCCATGATAGCTGCCCTATCCATAATATCCTTCTATCAGTTCACATACAACAGCTTTTACCACCAAGACCCATAGCTCCTCTTGCCCTTCATCTACTAATCCCTACACTAAGGGGGTATTTACTAAAACTCAAATTTATCTCATTATTAAAACAAAGTCGCCCCGACTCAAATCCACAAAAAAGTCAGTCAACAAAATCGTACATTCGATTTGACACCTGAATTGTATGATTTTATTGAGTTGTCACTCGAAACCCAGAACTTTTCAGATTATCTAGAGCAGATCATGATGTCAAGGAAACGTGTTCCAATTGTAAAAGGGACATCTGCTATTGACTTATACAAGACCTAGTCAGGTTTTAGGGTTCAGATTTTAGCAGCTTTGGGGTATAATAAATCTCAATAAATTCGATTTTTCCCACTAAAAAACTCAACCAGAAGTTTCATAAATAGGCTTCTTAATGTATAGTCCTCTTCTTCTGCTTATTTTTCTTCTCTGTCTCTTCAACTCCACCCTTCTTTTAGTTATAATCCTACCCTCACCACTCATCTAAAATGTACCCAATGAGGTTGCAAAGGTTACACACCCCATTGCTTGGGCATGAATTGCACAGGTTAGCTGGAATTATCTGCTCATGTTTCAGTAGGATCTTTCAATCGGAATTTTGAAACCAAAACTGGTTCTTCTGCAGTGTGGCTGAGATGTCCACGGCGTTCCTCAGTCCTCACTGTTGCTTCCGCGTACGTCACCGCTGACGCGTTTTGCGTTTCCAAAAAGGAAGGAAGAAGTCTAGTGTTTTATTGCTCTAAAACTCGGAAATTTCTAGATTTATAAAGTGGAAAAACCACAAAAAAACTCTAATACAAAAAGTCTCCAAGTAAAAGCAGTTGAGGTCTCATAGAAGTCAATGGGAGCTGCTCTGATCCCATCAGAGGTTTGATGATTTTTTTCGTTTGTATTTGTCTTGTGAATTTTTAGTGGTTTTAGAGATTCTTCTTTAGAGATTTAGAGATTGCTCTTCTTTTTTTGTTCTTACTTTTGTTGAATTTTTAATAATTTTTTTAATAATTCACCTGTTTAAAAGCAAACATCTTATCCTAACTGCCCCAACTCCGCCATTAATCTGTCCTTCCACCTAGTGACTGCCCAATTGCCCTTTATTTAAATATGACCCTGGATATAAATACAGAATTCAGAAAACTCCAGCCCAGACCAGAAGAAGAAACCTCCTTTCTCGGATTGAACTTGTCTCCTTCGGAAATGTTGTATATAAACAACCAAAGATTTTATTTTAGCCTCCCTAACATTTCAGATTTCTCTCAAACACATTCTCGTTGGCTCACTAGTTATCCCATGGGAGATAAACCCATTTAATTTATGAAGCTATCAAAGGGATGCCACAATCTTTTGGGAGGTGTATACTCCATTCAGACCTGAAGAAGGGAGGATAAACTCCTGAAACAGGAGGTTGTATTGGAAGGGGGGTTATGTTGTCTCCTGGGAGTATTTAACACCTGAGTACCAAAGTTTCAGCTGGAACTCTTTTCTATTAGTCTTAAAATAACTATGAAGTATTTGTATATATACTGTGTGGTTAACTGCTCAGAGAAGGAACACATGGAAAAACATCAAGCGCTCATAAAAAAGCTTCTGCACAGCACAAACATACTGGATATAGATACAGTAGATAGATATATATATATGCTTTCAACTATGCCATATGTGAACTCTTGCCGCCTGTGATCAGGATTTTATAAGCAAGTGTTTTCCGCCATCTGCAGCCCAATAATTTGCCTGGGTCCAAACGTCTGTAGCTTTCCTTATGCCTATTTTGGAATCAGGGCTTTAACCAGCGAGAAGCAATCGAATGAGAATGTAAACAGGTGATGAATGTTTTACTATGCAGATGTTTCAGCAGTAGCTCAACTCCCCATTGCTTTTTCTTAGGGATCCAGTTTGTAGTGAGAGCTGCAGAAGATTGGGACTGGAGATTAGCAGAAGCCGTTTTAGTAAATAGAAGTTGGTTGGTTTTTGCTGTTCATGAATATGCAGGTTAAAAATGTTTAGACTGTTAGCCACTATAACTTCAGCCAGGGACAAATTGGTACAACTAAAATGTATGCACCGATCATACTTAACGCCGGTGCGCCTTCATCATATGGATCCTACCAGAGATCTAAATTGCACTAGAGGATGTGGGCACCCGGGGACGTGGTTTCATGTGGTGTGGACATGCCCCAAATTGACTCGTTACTGGACTGAAATTTTCTCCTTCATTTCGAAAGTTCTGGTTCTCCCCATACAGCCACACCCCAGTCTGGCACTGCTGGGGTACACAGGAGGTGTTGTGGACTCAGTCGAAAGTAGGACTTTACTCCAGCTGCTGATGTACTATGCTAGAAAAATGATTGTTCTTCGGTGGAATAAGAAGGAGGCACCCAAGTTGGAGGACTGGAAAGACCTAATTAACAAGGCCCTACCATACTATAAAGCAGTCTATATGTCTAGAGGATGCACAGACAAATTTATAGCTATATGGATGATATGGGTTTTGAATTCGGACACTAATAGCCCGCATGTGTTTTAAATGCAGGTCTATACTGGCAACACCAGAATTTAGATATGTTGAATGCTCAATCCCTCCTCACCCCACACTCTACTCAATTTTCTCTCTCTCTCTTTCTCTCCTCTCCTTCCTTTTCTTCTTTCCTTTACTATATCTACAGTTTATGTCTGATTTTTTTTTTCTTATCTTGAACATTGTGGAGCCCATTCACCAAGCTCGAGTGAAGGAATAGAGGAAAATAGAGGAAAAATAGTTCGATTTTCAAATGTTTTTTTTGGCTTCTTCGACCATCGAATTGGCTACTTCGACCTTCGACTTCGAATCGAACGATTCCAACTAAAAATCGTTCGAATATTCGACCATTCGATAATCAAAGTACTGTCTCTTTAAAAAAAACTTCGACCCCCTAGTTCGCCACCTAAAACCTACCGAGGCCAAGGTCCCCATAGGCTTTACAAGGTTTTTTTGATCGAAGAATAATCCTTCGTTCGATGGATTAAAATCCTTCGAATCGTTCGAACGATTATTCCTCCGATATTCGAAGTCGAAGGATTTCAATTCGGCAGTCGAATATCGAGGGTTAATTAACCCTCGATATTCAACCCTAGGTAAATGTGCCCCTGTATGTTCTAATTTATTTTGTGTGATGAAAACCAATAAAAACACTTTAACAAAAAAAGAGTCTAAACATTTTTTTTTTAAAGTATTCTGTGACCTGCATCGAAAAGTGCCCCAACCCAATCTGAGTGCATTAATTCATCTCATGGTCTCAGATGTTAATGACTGGTCCCTCTTTGTCTGTTTACCTTCATGTGATTGCATTCTACCAGTCTTTGCCTATGGAATAGTTCAAGCACATCTTTTCTTGTGTCCACCCCTGTATCATACTCAGGTACAGCTGTGTTCATGAGATACTGCTCAGTTCCCTCAAGCTCCTTCTAGACATGAACAGACAGATATAGCAGAGCAAGGTGCCTACTGCAACACCTTATACTGGGGTCGCCAACTTTTCCTACTCATAAGCCACAAAAAGAGTTGGAAATGCCAAATAAGGGCTGTTGGCTATTTGGTAGTCCCTATGTGGACTGGCAGCCTACAGGAGACTCTGTTTGGAAGTACATCTGGTTTTTATACAACCAAAACTTGCCTCCAAGCCTGGAATTCTAAAATAAGCTCCTGCTTTGAGGCCACTGGGAGCAACTTCCAAGTTGGTGAGCAATGTATTGCTCAAGAACCACTGGTTGGGGATCACTGCTTTATACTACTAGATTTACCAAACCTATGTTTTGAGCAATTACACAATCACTTAACACAAAGATCAGCCTGTTCTATGTGCTGCATTATTATTTATTAGGTCTGTGTCAAAATAACGGTTTGGTATATCCAAAATAAAATGTTACAGTAAGTAACAATGGAAAAAGGAACCAAAGCAATATATATATATATATATATATATATATATATATATATATATATATATATATATATATATATATATATATTATAGATTCTACCTCCTTATTTACATTTGAGTTTGGTGCACTGTATATTTTGGTCCTTCATATTATTTGATGGTCCCAATTCAACTGAGCTTTTGACTGGGCCTTCAAAGTTGAAGAGTTCTTATTGGCTTCCAGTATAAATTTATGTACAGGTATGGGGCATGTTATCCAGAATGCTCAGGACCTGGGCTTTTCCGGATAATGGATGTTTCCTTAATTTGGATCTTCATACCTGAAGTCTACTAGAAAATCATCTAAACATGAAATAAACCCAATAGGCTGCTTTTGCTTCCAATACGGATTAGATATATTTCAGTTCGGCTCAAGTACAAGCTACTGTTTTATTATTCCAGAGTAGGGATGTAGCGAACGTCGGAAAAAAAGTTCGCGAACATATTCGCGAACTTGCGCAAAAATGCGAGCGGTTCGCGAACGGTTCGCGAACCCCATAGACTTCAATGGGAAGGCGAACTTTAACATCTAAAAAAGACATTTCTGGCCAGAAAAATGATTTTAAAGTTGTTTAAAGGGTGCAACGACCTGGACAGTGGCATGCCAGAGGGGGATCAAGGGCAAAAATTTATCTGAAAAATCTGCCTGTGTGTGCTTGGAAGAGATAGTGTAGGGGGAGAGCTGTTAGTGATTTCAGGGACAGATGATAGTAAGTTTGCTGGCTAGTAATCTGCTTGATACTGCTCTGTATTGGAACAAAAAAATAAATAAAAGCAGTCCTTACAAGGACTACTGTTATTGCAGCAGTCAGCAGATGAGATCAGAAGCAGGACAGCTGCCCACTGCAGCTACATACAGAGCACTGCAGTAGAAGGTAGATTACTAGCCAGCAAAGCTACCTAAGCTTAAATGTCCCTCAAACCCCTGCAGACTTCTGTCCCTCCAATAACAGAGCAGTATCAAAACGATTACTAGCCAGCAAACTTTCAACTGTCCCTGAAATCACTAACAGGCAGCAGCTCTCTCCCTACACTATCTCTTCAGCACACACAGGCAGAGTGAAAAAACGCTGCAGGGCTTCGGTTTTTATAGGGAAGGGGAGTGGTCCAGGGGAGAGCTTCCTGATTGGCTGCCATGTACCTGCTGGTCTGGGGTGAGAGGGCAAAAAAAAGCGCCAACAATGGCGAACCCAAAATGGCGAACGTCGCGCGACGTTCGCGAACTTCCGGCGAGCGTGAACACCCGATGTTCGCGCGAACAAGTTCGCCGGCGAACAGTTCGCGCCATCTCTATTCCAGAGAAAAAGGATTATTTGATTATAATGGAGTCTATGGGAGATAGGCTTTCCATCATTCGGAACTTTCGGGATAATGGGTTTGCGGATAACGGATCCCATACCTTTACAAGTTTCTAATATTAATTCTTTGTCCTAGACAGCCTGTGTTTTTATTTGTTTCTCCCATTGGTTCTATAATTTTTGTAATTCCAACATGGAACTCAAGCTTTTGAACTTCTACAGTCATTCTGAGAATACTTCTTTGACCTATACTGGTTCTGTTACATATTATTATTATTATTATTATTATTATTATTATTATTGATTTGAAGTCCAGGCACATGATAGATAAGCCAACTTTATGCAATGGCAACAGGACTAACAAAGTCCTGCCAGAGAGGATTGGAAGGATTGGTGAGCATCACCTCTAGAAGAACATCAAATGATAGATAATATAGACTTGTAGTGACACTGATGCTAGAGCCTAATATACATAATTATTCTTGTATTTTATTTTAACTAGACACAGAGATATTATCATTAGTCATTTTTATTATCATTTATTCGCCAGGCGCGAATTTGCGGTGAATTTGCGTGATCATAAAAAACGGACGCCGGCATCAAAAACGGATGCCAGCGTCAAAAACGAGACAAATTTTTTGCCGTTTTGCGAATTTCGCAGGAAATTCACAAATTTTCCGGTGAAGGAAAACGCTGCAAATTCCCCCATCACTAATTATCATGCATAATATTCCAAAAACAGCTTACAGGATGCAGTCTACATCCACACTGTGTCTTAGTTCCTTGAAAGAGTTAAGATGAGTAGTAACATTTACGACTCTAAAGGCTTTTGCCAGTTTCCATCAGTGTTGGAATTTCCTATCATGATTTATAAGAATATATAAAGTTTCTGATCAACTCATGTTGAGTGATGCTTGAGTCTTTTGCTGGTGTTGTAATGGCAATTTAGCATGTCAACGACCTCTCTACAGGTGATAAAATATAGATGGCTTCTTCTGTCGTTTTGTCACAAATCACGTTCTTTATCCTCCTGTATGAGCGAATGGGGTTTTTACAAGTCAAGGCTGGTAGTAATTACAGGGATATTTTGCAGAAAGTTGATAACAATGAATAGCTCACCATGAGCGAAAAACTTGTCGGAGTCATATTAGCACTAAATATTCTTGTTGAAACTTTTATAAATAAGCTTAGCTGAAAAAATCTGAAAGTTTTACATCTGTTACAATTTCAGTAATTTATAAACATTGAGGACAGATCTTTGGAAGGAAGTGTCCACTGACTTATCCAATAAATCATTCCATCTTTGTAGGACTGTTCTATAGATGTGAGGTCCTACACCTGATTACAATACATACTGTACATGTGATGTTTTTATGAACTTGCCAACTGTTTTCCCTTATTGTATGTGTGTTGAGTCCACTCCAAGACGGAGCAAAGTCCATACTAGCATTCTGTATATATTACATAGTTGAACAAGGAATGTACAGTATGGAGGTTATTGGCCCTCTCCTTAAATAATCCTTTTGCTTGTGCCTAAGGAAGAGCATCCCACAGATTTTCAAACAGTATGAACAAGCGAGTTTAGGATATTCTAGAAGCAAATGCTTTCAATTGAACATTCTAGGTGTGGTTGCTGTTTGCCGAGTATGGTTCCACTACAAGAGGTTTTATTATTTGTATTCCATTCTGCTGATATTTGTAAATGTATGCAGTGACTTTTTACTTGGATTTACCTTAGTTATAGTGTTTGATTAGTCTATGGTTGTATATATTGACTGACCTGTTGTTAAAGCAAAACTCCCAGAACCCATCACATTGAAAAAAGATTCATACACACGAGCACTTCAACATTGAAGGAACATGTATCTCAGCATGCTGTAGGTCAGCACCAGAGGTTAAAGCTCCTACAGCAAGATTCTTCCACATCTTCCAACACATAGATATCTAGGACAGAAGAATGGGGCTTGAATAAATGAGTTCTACCCCCCCACCATGGTTAGATAGTATTGAGAACTAGCAATGCACACTGCAAAACTCAGTGAGGAGGTAATTTTGGCCAAATTGTGCAAACTTGCTTCTTTGTGTTTTCATCAACCATTTTCTACTCCAGGTTTATCTACAAGATAATGCTAATAATTTGGGTGGAAAGAGGCAGTTTTGTCTTTCGACCAGTGTGTCAAAACCATGACCCTCAGATCAATACTGAGTTGGACTGGCCTAGTGGGACACAGGGAAGAAACCCGGGGGGTGCTGCCAACCTAGACCTGCTCCCGCTGAAACCCTGGGTGCTGTCCCCTGACCTCCCCATGGCCCCATTGCAGCCACAAAAATAAAAAACAAGGCACATAAAAAGGTCCCCCCTTGATGAGAGGGAGCAGAAAGGGGTTGCAATGTTGGGAGCACCTCATGGGGGGAAGACCCGGGGGTGTCTGGAATAGGGATGCACCGAATCCACTATTTTGGATTCGGCCGAACCCCCGAATCCTTTGCGAAAGATTCAGACGAATACCGAACCGAATCCGAACCCTAATTTGCATATGCAAATTAGGGGTGGGAAGGGGAAAACATTTTTTACTTCCTTGTTTTCTGACAAAAAGTCACGCGATTTCTCTCCCCGCCCCTAATTTGTATATGCAAATTAGGGTTCGGATTCGGTTCGGTCTGGCAGAAGGAATCGGCCGAATCCGAATCCTGCTGAAAAAGGCCGAATCCTGGCCGAATCCCGAACTGAATCCTAGTCTGGAAGCCCATTCTGATACTGAAATAATACATGCTTGCAAGTTTATGTAAAGCAGCCACCGGATCAGAACCTTTTTTCAGCATATGAATGCTTCTGTCTCAACAACCTGTGCTTCTGCATGGGGTATTTAAGGAGTAGATTTACTCACAGATGTTATATACTGACCTTAAGAAAGCTAGCGAGCTTTGCAGACAGTTTAATAAATCAAGTTGGTTTAAAGACCATATGCATCCGCCTATATAAGCCATGATGGTCTCTACGTCTCTAGGTATATCGACCACATTCCAATTTGGTATAAAATAGGGATGCACCAAATCCACTATTTTGGATTCGCCGAACCCCCAAATCCTTTGTGAAAGATTCGGCAGAATACCAAACCGAATCCGAATCTTAATTTGCATATGCAAATTAGGGGTAGGAAGGGGAAAACATTTTTTACTTCCTTGTTTTGTTACAAAAAGTCACGCAATTTTCCTCCACACCCCTAATTTGCATATGCAAAGTAGGATTCAGTTTGGTCGGACAGGCAGAAGGATTTGTCCGAATCCTGCTGAAAAAGGCCGAATCCTGGCCAAATCCCGAACCAAATCCTGGATTTGGTGCATCCCTAGTATAAAACTCCAAAACTGACTCCTCATGTCAGTGCATCTTCAAACAGACAAACTGAAAATAATCTGTTATTCCTAATGTAAATCTGCCCAAATGCTATCATTGAAATTGAATGCAGTTTATTTAGTGCGTACGACCAAACGCAGGATATTTTTGTTGCTGAGTGTTACTTTAATCCATTAACAATCCCTTTTCCTGCCTTCATAGAGCAATATCATTCCAATGTGTCCTATTACTGGTTTCACTTTCTACCTGTCAAAAATAATAGATTTCTTGTTTTATAAATGGGAAGACATTCTTATTTCTAAGTGTCCAGGGCCTGCGGGTAAATCTGCGGGTAAATCTTACAGTAACAAATGAATTTTTCCAAACTCTTTCTTTACAAAATAACACATGTGAAGTTCTGATTCAGTCTGGAAGGGACTGGAAAGGAAATCCCATGCATTTCCCCAGGGAATGATCACTGGCCTGGCTTACATAGATCCCGTTGAGCCTTGTAATTCTAATACCGACCAGCCTTTTCTGCGGAAGTTTTTCCTGTTAAAGGCTGAAGTCAACTTATGCTTCTTAAAAATGTCAACACCTTGTGGTATCCGAAATGTGTTGTGTCGGAAAAGTGTGACTTTAAAGGCAAATATTTATCATGCCAGGCAACAGTGTGTGCTCTAGCTGTTTGATTTATAACAGGGGCTAAACACAGGCGCAAGACCTTATTGGTTGCTATTAGCAACTTCACTGGAGCAATTTAGCTCCGATTTGGGTAAATGTGCTTTTTGGAGTATAGAAATTGTGCAGAATTCTAGTGCTGTAAATTGAGTCGGGTGGATTGAGATGCAGATTGATATTTTTAACTTTGTATAAATTAAATATTCTTTTAATTGAATTTCTCTGGTCCGGTGGATCCGTTTGAGTGACGGCCCGGCTTTTTTCTTTGCTGTAAACTGAGTCCCATCTAACATAACGACAGGGGTGTTTCGTTAATGAGGCGAACTGAGAATCTCGCCTCAAACAGCATCGCCCCACTAGGTACCAGGGGTGGCAAAAATGCTGCTCTTGGTACTTTAAGAGCCGAATTACAGATTTTCAAACTGGAAATTCGGCTATTCTAATGCAGAGAGTGCAATTATGCTCTCTGCGCTAGCGTCCTGACCCTTTCTGCCGCCCTCGTAGACCCCCTCCGGCACAAAAAGGTGAGCGCACAGGGGAGGGGGAGCGGCAGCAACTGCAAGATGCCACAGGCGGCGGAGGGGCCAGGATCGCCCCTGCAAAGCGATCCCCAAACTATGAGGTTGGCCATGTTTGGGGTCTTGCAGCAGTTGCATGAAAGCCTCCTTGCTCTCCAAGACCAAAGACGACATTGGGACAAATTTATAAAAAACCTTTTTTGTTGACGAATTTTCTCTAAATAGACAATTCGCAGCACCATTGCAAGTTGACTAAAAGTTGAGCCATACACTTCGTTAGCGAAATACCTTATCGCTGGGAAACTTTCACTGCGTTTTGCCTAGGCAGATCGTAAATCCGATTATTTATCAAAGTATGAAAATTTAAATCTGTTACCATTTTCACCAAAATCTATATAATCTATAATCTATATAATGCGATGAAGCTACATCCTCAATGTTATTATGTCCATGGCATCTAATCCTGTATTCCAACAAATGTCATAAGCAACATATTTATTTAAAGGAGAAGGAAAGCTACCAAAACAGTTTATTGCCAATAGATTAGCCACAGTAGTGCAAGCTATAACACTATACTGTATTTATTCTGCAGAATGCTTTACCATACCTGAGTAAACAGCTCTAGACTCTCTCTCTCTCTCTCTCTCTGTTTGTTTAGCTTGTTGTGACATCACTTCCTGCCTGAGTCTCCCCCTGCTCACTCATAGTTCTGGGCTCAGATTACAGCAGGAGGGGAGGAGGGAGAGAGGAGCAAACTGAGCATGCTCAAGCCCGTGCCCTGGAGGTATAAGATGAAAACAGAAAGTCTGATACAGAAGCCCATGAGTACACAATAGAAGGAAAGACATGTGGTGTTTCTTTTGACAGAAGACTCTCAGCAGCATTACTTTTAGGGTTTACTGGTGTATTTATATAGACCTTTCTGATAAAGCTTACTTAAATTTAGCCTTTCCTTCTCCTTTAAAGTGGGATTAAGTTTACAAGTTCTAACTCTTAAATATATCTTATTTACACTTTTTTAAATTCCTGTTTTGTTGATGACTGGGCACTTAACACCGCCTCCCACAATTAAACTTTTATACAATGTTCAAATGCTTTTAAATAAACAATATACTCAAAACCTCTTGACTGTTTGTGCTTCATCACAGTCATTAACATATGAATATGGTTTCTTCATGCAATAAATGGGTATGGTTGCTAGGGTCATTTGGACCCTAGCAACTAGATTGTTGAAACGGCAAACTGGAGATTGGAAACTGGAGAGCTGCTGAATAAAAAAGCTAAATAACTCGAAAACCACAAATTGTAAGAAATTGTAAAAAAATGCAAATTGTCTCAGAATATCTCTCTCTACATCATACTAAAAGTTAATTGAAAGGTGAATATTATCTCTTTAATAGTGATGGGCGAATTTGTCCCTTTTCGCTTTGCCGGAAAATTCACGAATTTCACGTCAAATTCATGAAACGAATTTCCTGTGAAATTCATAAAAACCGGTAAATTTTGACGCTGGTGTTAAAGTCAATGCGCGTCTGAATAATGTTGAAGAGCGGCGGTTTTGACACAAGTGGCTTTTCCGACATGCGTCCAAAATTTTTTGACACTGGAGAATTTTCACCGGAGAATTGATGCGCAGTTTCGCAAATGTATTCGCTGGCGGCAAAATGTGGAAATTCACCACGAATTTGCGCCTGGCGAATTTATTCGCCCATCACTACTCTTTAACATTCCTTTAATTCCAGTATGTTTATTTCCTCTCTATACAGGCATGAGCCTTGTTTCCATGACAATCTGATCCCAGTTCAATAGCGAGTTCGGGGGGCTTGCTCCATCTCCAGCGATTGTATCAAACACTGAAGCCACGTTCATCCTAATAAGACGCTGATGTTTAAAACAGAGCCCCGGCTTCATCATTTTTCCATTTGCTTAATCAGAATTGGGAATACATAGCGGAAGCGTTTTTCATTAGCCGACATTCACACAGCACCCTTGTTTTTATTGCGTTCTGAGCAAAATAAAAAAAAATGGGGGTCTGCCGAAAAAGCAATTAGGAAAAGAAAAGAGAAATAAACATATATATATATATATATCTGGTGTGGCAAGTAAACTTCCTGCTTTCTGTGAAACAAACTTAAAACCACACGCTTCCTCCAAACAGCTGTTTAGCTCAGTTATTCTACAGACTGATGCCGCTCGCTTCTCACCGGCCGTAAAACAATGAGCTTCATACAGAAAATATAGCCCACAAAGTATTGTTAGAGTAGAAACACATATTTTACAGTTCACAGAATGGCACGATTCTTTCTATGAAGAAGTCAAGTGCTTCTGCTTTTGCTTGTAAAGCCCACGTGTAAGAATAGAGTAAAACTGAGCAACTTATTTCTGCATATGGTATTTATATACAATATAAAACACATGGATAAACAGCAGATGTAGGAGTCACCCAACACTGATACAAACTGTCATCTAATATCCTTATCATTTACAGTAGGGGGTAAATTATCCCTTATAATACATGAGTGATAGTCAAAGTTCCCTGTATAACTCAGCCTGCAGCCTTGTGCCTTTATATGGTCACAGAACAACCCCTCAGTGACTTCTAATATCCTTATCATTTACAGTAGGGGGTACATTATCCCTTATAATACATGAGTGATACTCAGAGTTCCCTGTATAACTCAGCCTGCAGCCTTGCGCCTTTATATGGTCACAGAACAACCCCTCAGTGAATTCTAATATCCTTATCATTTACAGTAGGGGGTACATTATCCCTTATAATACATGAGTGATACTCAGAGTTCCCTGTATAACTCAGTCTGCAGCCTTGTGCCTTTATATGGTCACAGAACAACCCCTCAGTGACTTCTAATATCCTTATCATTTACAGTAGGGGGTACATTATCCCTTATAATACATGAGTGATACTCAGAGTTCCCTGTATAACTCAGCCTGCAGCCTTGTGCCTTTATATGGTCACAGAACCCCTCAGTGACTTCTAATATCCTTATCATTTACAGTAGGGGGTACATTATCCTTATAATACATGAGTGATACCCAGAGTTCCCTGTATAACTCAGCCTGCAGCCTTGTGCCTTTATATGGTCACAGAACCCCTCAGTGACTTCTAATATCCTTATCAATTACAGTAGGGGATACATTATCCCTTACAATACATGAGTGATACTCAGAGTTCCCTGTATAACTCAGCCTGCAGCCTTGTGCCTTTATATGGTCACAGAACAACCTTTCAGTGACTTCTAATATCCTTATCATTTACAGTAGGGGGTACATTATCCCTTATAATACATGAGTGATACTCAGAGTTCCCTTTATAACTCAGCCTGCAGCCTTGTGCCTTTATATGGTCACAGAACCCCAGAGTGACTTCTAATATCCTTATCATTTACAGTAGGGGGTACATTATCCTTATAATACCCGAGTGATACTCATAGTCCCCCGTATAACTCAGCCTGCAGCCTTGTGCCTTTATATAGTCACAAAACCCCTCAGTGGCTTCTAATATCCTTATCATTTACAGTAGGGGTTACTCAGAGTGATACTCAGAGTTCTCTGTATAACTCAACCTTGTGCCTTTATATGATAACAGAACTCTCAAATTATTTGTAGTTTTTGGGGTACATTATATCTTAGAATTCAAAATGATACTCAGGGTTCCCTGGCTAATTTTAACTTGTGTTAAAGAAATGATGAACTCACTGAGGCCTTTTTCCCCTAGTATAGTTACATTTTTTTTAAAACAAGAGATATCCATAATATAAAGAGTAAGTTCTGCAGTTTATAACCTGAACAATTTTTCTACAGCATCAAACATATAAACGAAATCTGTTTTTAACAGCAGCCTAAAATGAATGTAATTATTCTCTGATGCGCAAGTTGCAGGTGAAGATTGTTCCTGTTTATTTACTTTCACAGGTCAGAGAAGAAAAATCCAAAAGGGTTATTTTCAGTTAGATTTATGTCACTTTTGCTTTACTTGCTGCTCTGCCTGAGGTTTTCATTTGAGGCAAATTATTTGGTTCTCTTGAGTCAAAAAAAAATCCTGTGGGACAAGATGAACATTGGGGAAGATATGTGAATATTTTCGACTCTGTTTATCCTCATTGCAGCCTGGTACAAAATTACCCTTACATTTTAAATCGGCCTCAAAGTTTCTGTGGTTTTAGTATTTTATGGGTTTTTTTTATGCAAGGGGAAGTGATCAGATTGGGGTTTCATGACAATTTTATGCTAAAATGTTTTTTGCTCTATTTTTTACCTTTTTTAGCGTAGTGCAACTGCCACCCTAGGGTAATATTAGATCAAAATCTTTTATTGTAAAGAATAGAATTTACTCTCTAATAGTGATGGGCGAATTTGTCCAGTTTTGCTTCATCAGAAAATTTGCTTCAACCCAAAGCTACACACAAGATCCAACAGCGTGTACTGTATATATAGATATCCTGAGCCGTGTGCCGAGAGTAGCCCACTTTAATGGACTCACACAGCTCTGACGTGCTTTCATTTTCTGAAGGTCATATGTTCTCTTACTCGTAGGGGCACATTTACTAAGGGTTGAATATCGAGGGTTAATTCACCCTCGATATTCAACCCTCGAAGTAAAATCCTTCAACTTAGTATATCGAAGTTGAAGGGTTTACCGCAAATACTTCGATCGAGCGATCGAAGGAAAAATCGTTCGATCGAACGATTAAATCCTTCGAATCGACCATTCGACTATCGAATGGTCGAATAGTCAAACGATTTTTAGTTTGAATCGAAGTCGTAGTCTAAGGTCGAAGTAGGCTTACCCAAAAAAACCCTTTGAAATTCAAAGTTTTTTTACTTCGAATCCTTCACTCGAACTTAGTAAATGTGCCGTAGTGTCACATATAAAGTGAAAAACTAAACTGACAGTTTGTAGTAAAATTATGAATATGGTTGTGTTCTCATTTTTTGGTTTCAGCTAATGACCTAAAATTGCAAAGCCACAAACTCGTACCCCTTTTCTCAGTAATTGCTTTTACACATAGGTGGTTTCGGCAGTCGACTGTTTCTAGTAAGCCACATAGAGAATGAGAAGCTGCACTGCAATTGCTTCTTAACCTCAAGTACAGTTTTGAGATGCATAGATTCTGCATTTGGAGGATTCTGCATCCATTGAGGTTACACAGTCTGCATTTCAAAAGGATACATGTTATTTTAATAGGGGTTCATTAGCTCAGTATCTTCCAACAGGTTCCAAGCTTTGAGAAGACGAGGAAGACCTCTATCGGTCTCCAGTTTTATGGAATTTGTGATTAAACACTTTTTATTTTATTTTACAATGCACT
The DNA here is from genome assembly GCA_038501925.1 of Xenopus petersii. Taxonomy (NCBI): domain Eukaryota; kingdom Metazoa; phylum Chordata; class Amphibia; order Anura; family Pipidae; genus Xenopus; species Xenopus petersii. The sequence goes on from CM076682.1 coordinate 12,389,079, forward strand.
GATATACCATAATAAATAATTTTAAAAAACATGTGTTTTTTTTAATAGACAAGATCTTCCTTACCTTCTGGTAACCTCAATCCAGAAGAACATTAGACAACTCAGCTGTTTTTGGGTCTACTACATTGATTCATATAACCCTGAAGATAACTAATGGTGCAAATGTGGATGGGTAAAATTTTTGCTCACCTTTAGTTCAGACATACCCCATAAGAACAGGCCTGTTTCAAAGTTGGGGGGAGGTGCTGCTTCCCTTGTCAAATTAAATTGTTTTCTGGCAGTTCTTAAGTTTGTTAAGGTCTTTGGGTTTCTCTTGTCTTCATAAACAAAAGTCACTGTTGGCTCAGTCTCTTTGGATCCTACTTTCCTGAAGGGGTGGTTGGTGATGGAGAAGGTCTGTCTCAGTAGGAAAAGACAGTGTTAGGAAAACGTTTTAACTCACTCTAGGAATGAGAGATTAAAGCAGGGTTGATAGTCAAGAAGTAGAGGCTCCAATGAAGAGACTGGGAGGGTTAGTACCCTGTGTTATCACTCGCCAGCACAGAGACTAAAGCAACTAGACTCCGGAATCTGGGGTAGGAACCACTGTGAGCATCTGCTAGTGCTGGGAACTAGTTTAGCTAGAACTGAGTACTACTTCTTGGTGTTGCCAATACTATGCCTGTCTAGTATCAGCGAAGTGATTGATCTTTGTATCATCTGTGGGTACCGCAACAAATAAAGAGTTCTCTGTCTGTTTCATTTACCACTGGTGCCCAAGATTTTTGAATGATAAGCTGATGTAACTGCCCATGAATTAGTTGGGAAAGAACAAGAAAGGTCCTAAATACCAGAAGGAGTGGAACAGCTTGTAAATACATAAACATATATTGATTTTCCTTAAAGGGGAACTAAAGTCTAAACTAGAATAAAGTTAGAAATGCTGTATTTTGTATACTAAACATAAACATGAACTTACTGCACCACAAGCCTAATTACACAAATGATTTATGTTTTCAAAGTTGGCCGCAGGGGGTCACCATCTTGTAACTTTGTTAAACATCTTTGCAAGATCAAGACTACGCATGTGCTCAGTGTGGTCTGGGCTTCAGTTGGGAGGTTAAGCTTAGGGATCATCATAAATTATCAAAATAGCACAAGTCAAATAATATCTGCTATAGAAGCCGATACAGCAAGACTGATTAATAATCAGAATATACACTGGGTCTGTGGATACAAATCTCTACACAGTCGCCGGCTGCTTTGCAGGGTAACAAACAAAGCTGCTTGAGGTCAGGGAAGTAAGGTAGGGGAGGGCTCCCCCTGCTGTTGAAAGTATGATTGTTTCCATGCAGAGCAGTTAGGGACCGTCTGAAGTTTCCTATCCACAGCAGCCAGAGCAAGTAAAACAAAGGGGGAATTTAACTGCATACAGTCAGGTTTATTATAAAAACTGTAGACATTTTTTAATTAAAGTATATAGGAGATAGATTTATTTTTCATTAAAGAAAGTAAAAATGGGATTTAATTTTTTTGCCTTTACATTCCCTTTAAGTCTCGGAATTCATATGTTAGTAGAGGTACAATGCTGGATTGGCAGTCTAGTTGTATGTGTGTTAAAGCACACCCAACCACCTCTCTATTCGCTGACTGGTGCTTGAGTATAGAAGTTGTTTGGTATAAACAAGGGACTCCACAAAAGAACAAAATAAATCCTTCTCCTTTCTCAATAGTCGGGGGCCATGGAGAGGGACTTATTAAGGTCCTCTTCTACCTAATGGTAGGTCTATCCAAACCCTTCTTCCCACTACCTCATACCTTGTGCTGTTCATGCAGAGGAGTTGTTGATTTCAATATTCTTTGTTTCATGCGAATAACTACACTTTCTTCCATCCGTGTACCCAGTTGATGTTTTTGCCCTAACCCCCAGAAGCAATTGAGGATCTTTATCATTGTCGGATGAATGCATTAACAATCAATCACTTATGTTCCTTTCTGTAGTTAAGGCCAAACAAATACTGGGCAACCGGACATGCCAAGCTCCTCTGTTCTCAACCTTATTGACGATGGTGGGGTCATTGTTTCCTTAATTCACGAACCGTTGAGAAAGCGACTCCATTCCTTTGAATCCTTGAAGACTCAAGTGTTTATTTCATTTTACCAGTTACCTGTAACGGTCTTCATCTTACATTTAATTTAATTTAAAGCAGTCCTGGTGTATGTTTTGCTTATGATTCCCAGGCATTATCAGAAGAGGAACATACCACAGTCACTATGTTGCTTTTTTTCCCCTCTTTATAGCTCTTTTAGCTACCAGTTATGGCATAACATTGCAGGCAACATCCTATTATCTGAGTTCTAATTGTTCCTTTCTGTAGCTACTTTATTTGTTTAGCGTGGCACTTTAGGCTTCTGAGGTCTTTATAAACCCTCCCGAGGCCTCATCTGCCAGGACATTTACACAGTCATTATCAGACAGAGGTTTTACAGCTTTCTAAGTACTGAGATGACAGCGGAGATAGCGATCTCCTGGTTTCTTTACAGCCCACGTCCTCATTAATTCATCACTTCAAGTATTGCAAGGCAAGGCCAATTTGTCTTAACAGACATGTAACTGTTTTTCTACTATCATGAAGCAAGAGCTGTAAATGAAATAATGTTAATTAGATAATAAATTTCATGGTTTGCACTCATGCCAGGTTATTACGGAATGTATTGGGTGAATATCATAATTGATATTTCTCGTTATGGCTTTATTCAGGTGTAGCGCTATAGTAAACTGACTTGTGCGAGGGCAGTTTTAGCTGCTTTCCTTTGTGGGCTGAGACCACAGATGAGCTCTCTTTCTCAGGGGCAAGCCCTTGCAACGCGGTGGAGGCAGGGTGTAGTGTAACTGTAACTGGGTGCGATAGCACAATGATGGGCGCCAGTAGTTCTTTAAAGTGGACCTGTCACCCAGACACAAAAATCTGTATAATAAAAGTCCTTTTCAAATTAAACATGAAATCCAATTTCTATTTTTTATTAAAGCATTCATATCTGTTGTAAACTCATTTAAAAATCTCAGCTGTCAATCAAATATTGTCTGCCCCTCCTCTATGCCCTGGGCATAGAGGCGGGGCAGACAATTACTTTCACTTTCCATTCAGCACTTCCTACATGTCACTGCTCTCCCCACATTCCCCCCCTTCTCTTTACCATTTAATTGTATAACCAGGGCATCGGGATGGACATCGGGTCCCCTATTCTGGTGCACAAATAAGATTTTGAGATAATACAAGGCTTGTCTTAATAACAGTGTCCACAAAATGGCTGCTGCCTGCTTGTTATAATTTTGAAATCCCAGACTGAAGGAAGCAAGATTCAAATAATTTATATTAGGGATGCACCGAATCCAGGATTCGGTTCGGGATTCGGCCAGGATTCGGCCTTTTTCAGCAGGATTCGGATTCGGCCGAATCCTTCTGCCCGGCCGAACCGAATCCGAATCCTAATTTGCATATGCAAATTAGGGGCAGGGAGGGAAATTGCGTGACTTTTTGTCAGAAAACAAGGATGTAAAAAAAGTTTTCCCCTTCCCACCCCTAATTTGCATATGCAAATTAGGGTTCGGATTCGGTTCGGTATTCGGCCGAATCCTTTGTGAAGGATTCGGGGGTTCGGCCGAATCCAAAAAAGTGGATTCGGTGCATCCCTAATTTATATAGTGTAATTAAAGTTCATTTTGCTTGACTAATGTGATAAAATAGGATTTTGAATATTTTTTTTTGGGTGACGGGTCCCCTTTAACGGTTGAACATTGAACTGTATATATTGAACAATAGCACATAGATCATTCAGCACATTGATCCACAATGGAGCAAAGAACATACACAGCAGCATAAAGGAAGCATATACTCACAGCACGTATAGTCTGAATCCCCACAGGCTAGGGAATACACAGAAGAGCGTAAGTTGACAGCATATGATGGGTATTGCCCAGTTTTCAGGATATCTTCCAGTGGCAGACTAGGGGAACTCCTATCATCCCTATCTCAACACTTGGTTCCTTACTCCGGGTCAGTAATACCCTGGGATCTTAATCCCTCTAATCTCCTCGGCGGAGCCTTGAGCTGCTCAACTAAATAACCTCTCTATCACTCATTCACCTAGGGTCGACACTACGCATTCCCTTACAGCCAGCTTGGTTGGTCTAAAGCAATGGACCCAGAACACATGGTTCCTAAACCTTTTATACTCTGGCACAGTACCATCTGGTGTACACTGTGTGAATTACAGGGGTTACATAAACACAAGGTCCCCATAAGGACCCACTGAGGTGTCCATATTACTAGGGATGTGCCTGTCTGTAATGTGTAAGGGTGTCTAAGATTTTCACATCCCTACACAGGCATTTGGAGGGAATATATATCTTGTATATATGAGGAATAGAATAAATGTGTCCAAGATATTAATACTATCTAGTAATGGTGATGACTGGTGGGCACTGGTCTTGTGATGACTATAGTGGTGACATATTTAATCAGCTTAAAATGTATAAGCGTCAATACCAGGTTTGGAAATGGGATGTTCCCCAAGCATAAGAAGTAATTCACATATACTTAAAGGCATATCGTGAAGTCATAGAATGTTATCATTCAGAATGCTCCGAATAGCAATGATGGCTGCTGGATAAACCCCAATAGGCAGATAAATATCTGTCGTTGGTCACTGGACAATTAAATGGAAAGTATCCAGGAAATTTGAGGCTGTAAAAGTTGATTTAATTTTGGAGGACAAAGGGACGGTGCACATAAGATGTCTACATATGTTGTCTGCTACTTTATAGGCTACAGAAGAGACCCAAGGCCTCTACTCCTTCACTGCCCAAATTGGGCAAAATTCACTTGTTTCGAGGCCTGTCCAAAAAAAGGGTTCTTCCTTATAAAATCCAAACACTACTGCCTGTAAAAGGGACCCATAAGGTTAAATTGTCTACTGGCTTGGGAAATCCCTTATTAGGTTTTTAATTGATTTTGTGTTAGGAAGCCTAGTACCTGTGACCTGAATGCCTGGAACTAGATGTGTTCCTTATTGTTCTGGGTTGGTGATATTTTAAGTGGGAGTGTGTTACTTCTCCTCTTTGCCCTCCCCCTGTGCAAAAGGGTGCTGGAGAGCCTGGGACTTAGGCCCCAGTAAAGGAAAGACCACCAAGGGCCCCCATGAATGAAGTATTAGATAATAGTTGGTGTAGCTCCTGTTATAGTACACTCTAGTGTAATACAGAGAGGTTGAGCTAGAAATAGCAGTTCAGAGCTCCAATACAAAAGTCTAGATTGGATGTATCTCTCCCAGGTGATTCTGGATGTCAGTGTATGGATAATAAATTTATTGGATGTATTTTCAGACTGGGGCTCTTACTCCTTTACTTTTTGCCCATTTACCTGCTCAGGAATGTTAATAATGACATTTTGTGGTTTGGCACATTTTGGCTGTTCTTGTAGGTGGTAATTTTAAACGTGTGCCTTCCTAACAACATTTTTACTCCCTATGTCATTATATTTTTGTTTGTGGTTACAATGCAATATTTTTTTGAAACTTCTGAACTGAGTCAAGCCCGACGCATATATACAGATGGAGCGCCTCTACTGCAAAGGGAAGAGGGTATGGTTGTATGTGCTAAATCCATTGTTTGAACCTGCCACATTGGTGGTATCCTCAAAAGATATTGCTTTTAGAAAAATGGCATTTGCTGAACTTTGAGTATTGGGTGTTAGTTTTGGGTGTGGCCCTCTTTTCTTCTTGCAATGGTTATAATATTATGACATTAATTGTTGTATCTTAATATTCAAAATAATATCCTTTTTATCTGTTTGTATTGATCAGTTGATTGATTACTTTCTGTTACAGTCCAGCCCCTGAACCTAATCATTACAACATATAATGTTGGTTCTAGAACCAATTCCCTTCACAGCAGCCCGTGAGGGGGCTGTAGCGTTGGACTGGGGGTCTGGGGCTCTCCAGGGTTGCCACATCAGGGGGAACCCCACCCCAGTCGCAACCTCCATCCACCAGCCCAACACCCCCCGTGTACCTTTTTTCCTTGTTTACATAATGCCAGTAGGCCAGTAAGGGAGGTCAGGAAGCGGGTCTGGGTCAATGAGGCCCACCATGTTTTTTCACAGTGTCCCGTTGGCCCAGTCCAAGCCTTGGGGCCTCCACTGGGAATTTATATTGTTTGCATTAGTTCTCTATCATAACATTTTTAGAGCGAAAGCACTAGAATTGATCAATAAAAGGCACCCATTACTCTTTACAATTAAAAACGACATTCTTATCTCCTGATCCAACCCAACATAAGCAGTTCCTTAATATTATGAAACATAAAACGTTTACTTCAGCTTGACTTGGCAGAACAGAAACCCAAGCTGAAGATTTTTTTCTTTAGTCGTAAACTAGATTCGTTTTTTAAATCCATCAGCCTGTGCCGACTCAGTTCCCAACATGAAATATGTACATATAAAGCTTTGCAGTGAATATCCTCCAGCACTTTCACATACCTGCACAACATTGCGCACCCTTTCTCTTTACAACAGCAGGATTTTCTATCCATTAATAGAGTGTTTCCCACTGCACACGGGAACATTTTACCATTCACACTCAAAAAGGACTTAACTCGGGGTCTGTTGTCATAAAAATAATCTATCCTTATAGTCTATTTAACTGATGGAATTCCATTCCCAGTTTGAGCTGCCAGTTCCTTAGAAATATTCATAAGAGGAGTGGGTTCTATAAGCTGAAATTCCATGGAAGGTTTTGTGTTGCTAATGAACTGGGGCACAATCAGGCATCCAGCAGGGTCTCTATGTTTCCTGTCCAGTTAGAACTGATTTGGCCCACAGGAGGAGAATGAAAGACAACAATGGGGTCTTAAGGAGCCCTTCTTCAAAAGACATGCAGGTCATGGGCAGCGTTACACTAGCAGACTGCAAATTCTTGTCTAAGCCTTGAGATGGGAAAGGAGGAAAGATGGAGGTCAACAATGGGATGAAAGAATTTCTCTGAAGCCATTAAACTGTGAGGAAATGATAAAGCCAGTCAATTGGTGCTTGTCAGGCTGAATGGGCATGAGATGTATGGGGACCTATTAAAGGAATACTGACAAACTTGATTATTAACCAAAATGCATGAGATTCGTGCCAATGGCGCCTTTTTCATTGAATATATTACCAGGAGTTTAATATTTGAATCGCAGGAGGTTATTTAATAAGATTCAAAAAAAAATTCAGATTTTTTAGAATAAAAAAGTTCGACCAAACCAGAATCCACGATGTGACATTATTTATTATTAAAAATCATGATTTAATCAGACCAGGGACAAACTCGAGAGAAAACTGAATGGTACGTTTTTTTCTGAGGTTTTTCCCGAATTTTACAATTTTTTTGGGCTTTTTCCGAAAAAGACAGAATTTTTCAGAAAAGTCTGAAATAGTCAGATTTTCGTTATCATTCCAATGCAGACCACAGAAACTTCCAAATAGGATAGGAACCTCTCCCATTGACATACAACATCAGCAGATCTGAGATGCCGGATTTTCGGATTCAACTTTTTCCATTCTTAGGGTTACCACCTTTTCATAAAATTTCCATTGGCCGGTGGTGGGGGGCGGGAACAAAATGGGCGGACCATAATGCAAAAGGGCGGGTCATGAAGTTAAAGGGGATGGGGTTACTGTATGCGATGGCCAGAAGGCGGAGAAAAGATAAGTTTTGAGCAGATTGGGGATGGGCCAAGGGCTTTTGTAAGGAATATTAAAAATCTGTAATACTGATCCCGGCCCTGGCAGGTGTTTTACCGGCTAGGCCGGTAAAATACAGACCGGGTGGCGACCCTAGGTATAATAAAATCGAGTAAAAATTTGGATCTTATAGTAAAACATCCTCAAATTTTTATTGAGTTTATGGCATTCAGACTTCAGTAAATAACCCCTTTAATTTTATAAGGAATATATCAAATGACCTGTTCCTTGGAACTCGTGAAGTTGCGGAAGTTTCTAAATATTCTTTTTTTTTTATAGTACCACAAACCTTTTCGCCAAAAATAAGCAGAAAAGAAACCTTTGCAGCACGTATCAATAAGAAATGTATATCCTTATAGTGCAGTCTATGGTGTACAGAACAGTTGCAGGTGTGGGTTTCAATGTTTGGCAGCAGTTAGCATTTAATTGGGAGTTTGGAAATGTAACCTGGGCCCCCAGGATGATTGGGGTTCCTTTTGGGTAAATATTAACAATAAGGGATATATTTCCTGCTGTAATAAATGTTACTTATAATATATATTTCAACTTGCAGCTCTGCAACTTCAAGAGCCAACAGATAGGCCCACTCAGATCAAGACCGCAGCTCCCCTTTTTTCTACCTACTACTCCAAAAGTTGTTAGTGAAAGTTAAGCCCAAGGCAACCACAGCCCTTTAGCAGTTAAAGAGCATGTAAAGGCAAAAAAATAAAATCCCATTTTTACTTTCTTTAATGAAAAAGAAACCTATCTCCAATATACTTTAATTAAAAAATGTGTACCGTTTTTGTAAAAAACCTGACTGTATGCAGTGAAATTTTCCCTTCATTTACTGCTGTGGATAGGAATTGTCAGACGGTCCCTAACTGCTGAGCAGGGAAACAATCATACTTATGAACAGCAGGGGGAGCAACCGCCTTACTTCCCAGCCATGCAGAACTCAAGCAGCTTTGTTTATGATGATCCCTAAGCAGCCCAGACCACACTGAGCATGTGCACAGTCTTGGTCTTGCAAAGATGTATAACAAAGTTACAAGATGGTGACCCCCTGTGGCCAACTTTGAAAGCATAAATTATTTGTTTGATTAGGCTTGTGGTGCAATAAGTTCATGTTTATGTTTAGTATACAAAATACAGCATTTCTAGCCTTATTCTATTTTAGACTTTACATGCTCTGTGTCTCCAAATATGACCCAGTAGCTCCCCATCTTCTTTTCTGCTGATTCACTGAACTTGCTCTGTGCTGCTGTCTCTTGGCTTAGGGACCGACGCATAAGATACCGAATATATGTATATTATAAATCTGGCAATATAAGGCTGATTAGTAAATAATTCAGATTATTGGAACTTGGCAGCTCAGAAACCACTGTTCACCACAAATAGCATCAGAAAATAATAATCATCCCTCTGGCATCAGCTTACATTACAGGCAAATCTAAGTTTCTGCTTGTTGATTGGTGACGACCCCTAAGTTGAGCATGTTCAGTGTCACAGACACTCCTAACACAATCCTAGATGGGAAACTCCAACTTTAAAGGTCTGGACATAGAGGTGCTGAGCCATTAGGCTGGTTCAATAAGTTTAGTATATAAAATATGCCATTTCTAGCCATAATCATTTTTAGGGTCTAGTTCTCCTTTAAGTAAATAGCACTGTTGCGCCAACTGCAGCTATGCAGCACACACAAATGCTCTGTAACCGAGCCCTAAGAGATATATATATATATATATATATATATATATACTATCATGATCTGTAGGTTGTGCACTTCATTTTCTCTTGTGTAGTACAGGTATGGGACCTGTTATCCAGAATGCTCAGGACCTAGGACTTTCCGGGTGATGGATCTTTCCGTTACTTGGATCTTCATACCTTAAGTCTACTAGAAAATCATGAGAAAATTAAATAAACCCAATAGACTGTTTTGCGTCAATAAGGATTGATTATATCTTAGTTGGGATCAAGTACAAGCTACTGAGAAAAAAGAAAATAATTTGGATTATTTGGATAAAATGGAGTCTGTGGGAGACAGCCTTGCCGTAATTCAGAGTTTTCTGGATAATGGGTTTCAAAATAACTGATCCTTTACCTGTACCTGTATTCGGATTTGAAAGACATTGCTGTGTTCGGAAAGCAGTTCCACGCATTTATGAGAACATTAGCGCATGTTACAGAGCAGAGATGCCGTTTATTACAGCTTTAGGGGAAAATTTGGGTTGTTTTTCTTGCACCTACAATAAACCAGAAATAAGTGATATTTATATACAAAGTGAAATTCTCACTTGTGCAGGAAGCAGAAAATGTAAGTGGCATAACCACACTCATGGGAACCACAAGCTAATGGGTAAGTGCAAGCAGAACTGAAACCAACAACCGAGACCCTCAAACAACTGTTTGCAATGGGTTCTGCAACAATCACCCTGAAAATCAGCCCTTGGATGGATTGGGAAATAGCTGCTGCTCCATTTGTATGTGAAGGAATCACAACACTACAACGCTGCCCTAGATGTGTTGAAGATCAACCTGTTAGTAGATGATTGGAATCCATATATCAGGGGCATTTGCTTCCGTTGTAGGAAATTCACTTGCATCATGATCTTTAACATGAAGATAGTCAGAGCATCCTGATTCATTTGGGGACCAGGGTGTCCAGTTTCCATCAATAAAAAGTTTCCCTGTTTCAACTGAATCTTTGACCAGGGTGATGGTGGCCCGCGAGAACATTCACCATTCATCACACCTGTAGTAGATGGTGACCCACTTCTAGAAAATGAATGAACATTCAGGCCCAGAATTAGGGTTATTCATCCTGTGTGACATCCAGAAAGAATTTAAGGTCAACGTTAAGGTTAAGTATATGGTCAATATAAATATATAGTCCTCCTTGGTGCCTCCTTATTTTTCTCAGAGCGTAGTTTAGAAGTTGGATTTCAGACCTGAAATTTATACCACTCCAACAAAAAGAAAATAAATGGACTTTATGGAGTTCTGATATGCGCCCTATTATAAGAGAGGAGCACAGACAACAATCATAGTATGCAAAAGGGCACTTTTGGGCAGAAAGTTACCTAGGGATTAAAGGATTAGATTCCATTAGGAAAAATAATTTTTGATATAAGCACCAAAAGTAGGTATTTGCCTGGGCAGACATATAGCACCCTCCAAATAGCATTCCTCCTTTATAAATGATCAATTTGATTATTTGAACAAATGATCAAAACTGCTGCTTCATCAGACCATTGGTAAAGATGGCCATACATGGGCCGTTAAAGCTGCCGACAGGCAATATTGGGGGGCAGTCTTAAAGTAGCCATATACCCTGTATTATGAAATTAACTCATTTGGCGAGGTTAAAAACAAGTTGATCTTTAAACGATATGGGTGGAAAAAATCAGGCTCATCTTAGGTAAATGATCAGATCATAACTGCTGCTATTCCAATGGTCGGATTAAGGGCTGAATCAATGAGCAGATACAGACCATAATCTGATAGAAAGTTAAACCTGCCTGATCAACAGAAGACCAATTTTTGGTCAGATTACGGTGGGATACTGTAGTTGGAAGGCCCCATACACTGGCAGATAACTTGTCAAATATGTCTGAGGGCACGGTCGAACTGGGCCGGCAGGACACCGGGTCAAGACCTGCTCCCCCAGCTGCCCCAGAAACACAGACTCCTGCGCCACCACCGCATTCCACGTCGTTTGTTCATGCATGTGCCAGGGTGAGGCCCCCGGAGGCTGCCAGGAGGGCCCCTCATTTTGCAGCCTAAAGACTCCAGTCTGACCATGTCTGACGGACCTCAATCAGCAGTGCAAATCTGCTGTCTATGGGCACCTTAAGGCAGTTTCTGTGCTCCCGTTTCATCTAGAATACTCTGCATGGTTACATGGCAGATGGGGTGGGGTGGATTCCCTCACTTTCAAATATGGAAATATCTTTTTCGTCAGCCTCTTTTTCAGCCTCAAGGATTGCAGTTATATTACCTGAAATAGATAGGTGAGCTTAGGGCTCATTAACAAATGGTGGGCAATGTGTGGCCACAAGCATAGGTTGGTCATGATTTTGAACCTATACTTTCTGCTGCTGTATTCCGCTAACTTGCATGTCATCCAGATGTGCACTTTAGAGACCTACAATGGGTTCAGAGTTCAGAAGAGCCTAATCCTCACCACTTGTCCTATAGCAGATGGAAGGCCATTTGTTCTGCACCTTGCACCCTTATTTGTTAACACCAAATAGCAATATTCTGCTCCCCTTGTGCTATAGCACTTGTGCCTGTGGCATTGATAAATGACTCCTATATTTTAAGAATTAATGCAAAACCCAGTATTTGAAATAGAAATAGATTGTAGGCTCTTGATTCCATGTGTTACACAGAATGCCTTGCAGTCACCTTCTATGTGCATTTAATATCTCTTCTTGAAACCCAATGAGTGGTAGGCTATAATTAAGCACTGCATGGTTCATTTACTGCCACTTCTATATAAGATGTGTGTGTGTGTGAGGAAGAGGCCTCAAGAACAGGGGAATTTCAGGAAGAGTCCAGTTGCTTCAGGGTAAAGCATTCCTAAGTGGAAGAACCAGGAACAACGTGTCTGCTTTGCCCGATGATAACTTGTCAGATTGAATATCCCTCTGTGTGCTAATTACGGGCCTCTGCTTCTGAGAAATGCTATGTACAGTTCTACAAAAAGGGCCTCACATGTGCCATGTTAAAAATAACATGTCTTTTTACTGCCTTGGCTCCGGTTCAGAAATTCTTGCTCGTCCCAGAACAAGAAATGCCTTATCATCGGTATCCAATACTAAATGCTCCAGTTTATATGGAGCGAGCGGAGGCTCGGTATCCATGCGAATACACGCTTGTAGTCTTCGCGCAGTCACTAGTTCAGTTGCATGAGAAGAATGCGGAGTCAGTATGATCTATAATGCTGAATAAGGAAACCACAACATTTTTTAAATAATCTTTTGAATGAAAAGCTTATGTTAAGCAAAAGAAAACCAATAAAATGTTCTTTATTCCTATAGATATCCTAGCATGAATTAGTATAACAAAACAGATATGTACTGAAATGTTTATCATCCCAAGAGAAGATCTATAGGTCTTTCTGGAGTCATCTCGACACTTGCTGGACTCATAAGAACATATGAATGTTATTAAACTATTAAATTAGCCTTTTTTATATTATATAAAGTTTATGATGACCAACAGCTCAAAGGTGAAATGGAAAGCAATATTTTAAAACTATATAAGTCCTCCGACTTTTGCTACCCATTACTGCTTCTGTAGGTGGCATCTTGATGTCTCTGTTCCTTGCTCCCATTTTATTCTGTCCTTTTGTGTTGCTCTATCACTATAACAGAGCGTTCCCCATTCAGTGGCTCACAAGCAACATGTTGGTCTCCACCTCTATTGATGTTGCTCCCACTGGCCTCATAATAAGTTCCCATTTTGAAATTTCTGGCTTAAATTCAATATTTGGAGGCATGAAGACATAGGGGCCGATTCACTAACTTCGAGTGAAGGATTCGAAGTTAAAAAACTTTGAATTTCGAAGTATTTTTTGGGCTACTTCGGCCATCGAAAGGGCTACTACGACCTAAGACTTCGAATCGAAGGATTCGTAGTAAAAATCATTCAACTATTCGACCATTCGATAGTCGAAGTACTGTCTCTTTAAAAAAAACTTCAACCCCCTAGTTCGCCATCTAAAAGTTACCGAAGTCAATGTTAGCCTATGGCTCACAAGCAACATGTTGGTCTCCACCTCTATTGATGTTGCTCCCACTGGCCTCATAATAAGTTCCCATTTTGAAATTTCTGGCTTAAATTCAATATTTGGAGGCATGAAGACATAGGGGCCGATTCACTAACTTCGAGTGAAGGATTCGAAGTTAAAAAACTTCGAATTTCGAAGTATTTTTTGGGCTACTTCGACCATCGAAAGGGCTACTACGACCTAAGACTTCGAATCGAAGGATTCGTAGTAAAAATCATTCAACTATTCGACCATTCGATAGTCGAAGTACTGTCTCTTTAAAAAAACTTCAACCCCCTAGTTCGCCATCTAAAAGTTACCGAAGTCAATGTTAGCCTATGGGGAAGGTCCCCATAGGCTTGGCTAACTTTTTTTGATCTAAAGATATTCCTATTATAATCCTATTAAAATCCTTTGAATCGTTCGATCGAACGATCTGCGCTAAATCCTTCGACTTCGATATTCGAAGTCGAAGGATTTTAATTCCTAGTCGAATATCGAGGGTTAATTAACCCTTGATATTCGACCCTTAGTGAATCGGCCCCATAGTGTTATTCCAACAGAGCCTCCTGCAGGCTAGCAGTCCAAATGGGACTACCAATGAACCAATCACAGCCCTTATTTGGCATCCGCAAGGATTATTTTCCTGCTTGTGTGGCTTCCCAACAATTTTTATATTTGAGTGTGACTCACGGGTAAAAAAGGTTGGGGACCCCTGCTACAACCAATGTAAACTAGGTAGGAGGAGGGGGGAAATTATGGATGAAAGACTGCATGACAAATACCTGCATTTTATTGATATAAAACAATTAATATGGCCAATAGTATGTGGACTCCACTTATCATTACTAGAACTAGCTGTTTAAGCCAGGACCCTTGGTACCAACATACTGTAGATCCCTACATCATACGACATACTTAAAAAGTCTGTGCTTCTACATTTAAGGCAACAGTTTAGGGAAGGCCCTTTTCCTTTTCAACCCAATACTATCCCCATGCACAAAGTAAGATCCATACAGAATGGATTTGCTGAGATGGGAGTAGAGGAACTTGACTGGCCTACACAGAGCCCTGACCTTTACCCAATTGAACACATGAGGGATGAAATGGAACATATTTACATATGATTGGAAAGCTTTCCCAATAGAGTAGAGGGTAAAGGATTTTTAAATAGAAAAGAGAGAAATTACTTCATACTGATATCCCTGGTTTGGGAATAAGATGTTGGACAGCCAGGTCTACATACTTATGGCTATATAGTGTACTAAACTTGCCTCATTAAATGTTTTCCCTTTTCCCTACTTAACATATTTAAGATTTTATATTGTATAGATTATTTAGCAGTAATTGGATCACTCAGGACTATGTAACTCTTCCCCCATTGTAGCCAGAAGCATAACTGCCCTGCATAATCAATACAATCTCCATAATGGCAACAGCGTAATATGGAATAATAAAAAGCCAAATAATTGCATTAAAACTATTGAACAAAGTGAAGGTTAAAGGAACAGTAACCTCAAAATATAGAAGTGTTTTAAAGTAATGAAAATATAATGCAGTGTTGCCCTGCACTGGTAAAACTGCTGTGTTTGCTTAAGAAACACTACTATTGTTTATATAAATAAGCTGCTGTGTAGCAATGGGGGCAGCCATTCAAAGGAGAAAAAGCTCAAGTTACACAGCAGATAGCAGATAAGCGCTGTCAGTCTAATGGTGTTATCTGTAATCCATTACTTAACTTGTGCCATATAGCCGTTTTTCAATTTCCGCCATTACTCCACAGCAGCTTGTTTATATGATCTATAGTAGTGTTTCTGAAGCAAACAGATCAGTTTTACAAGTGCAGGGCAACAGTACATGATACTTTCATTACTTTAAAACACTTACATTTTTTGGTGTTACTGTTCCTTTAAAGGTTCTTGTCAGAAAGGAAATGAGGACCAATTTAGGTCTTGAAGATGCTGTGTAAATGGATCTGGAGTTGTGGGAACGTCACCAAGGTTAATGCCTAGGATTAAGACAGATTTTGGGAAGGTGGCTGGTTGTCCGAGTCAACGAAGACATATAGTAATGTTGCTTGTTACCAGAGGTGCACAGAGGTGTGCTGGGTTAGAGGTCCTCTTTTTCACATAGACATGGTTTTGGAGCTTTGGTGGGGATCACAAGAGAAACCAAGTCAATTCAAGTTACACATTGACATCAGAGCATCCATGGTGCACCAAAAAATAATTGCATTCCAAAAATGACCTACCTGCCCATCCCTTCATATATGTCAGCATTTGTGAACATACTATACACCCAAACATTTTAGAAGTATCGCCCTAGCTATGAGGCTGTTCTCCCTGGAGGTGGCTGTAGCAGTGGATAGGTGGGCTCTAGGTGATATTTAAGGATTGTGTCTCCTACATACATTGCAAATGCATTTTTAACCCCAAAGTCCACCCCTTGCACATAAAGAGGAGTGACAGAAAGACAGAAGCCCAGCACCTTGGACAGCAGTCTACTTGACATCTCATCAAGCTTCTTCTGTAGTTGGGTTATTTGGTTTAGTGACCTCATTGTGGCAACTCATGTCATTGACTTGAATGTCATTTCAATGGTTGTACAAGTCTTTAAACTACAAGTAAAACAATATATCTGCCTGTAAGGGTGCTGGATGGAAAATAAAGACACATCTAGCTTGCATTGGTGGAAATAAATTTGATTTATGAAATGGCTCTGACATATATTTTGTAGTTAATAAAAATACATTGTGCAATTTACGGCTCTTCTTAGCATTGTCAAATGTTTCTCCGTGTTTTTATTTGCTACAATGGTGTTAATAGACAGACACTTTAAGGAACAATGCTGAATAGGTATTATCTGCAAGGCTTGAATAAATCAAATCTCCTGCGGCAGATGGATCAGTGAGGTTCTGTAGGCTTTCTGCCCAGTCCAACGGATTTCAAAGTAAACATTTTCCTTTCCTCTGCTTCCAGTCCGCAACCAAAATAGGAGCGTTTGGGACTATATTTAACTCCGACTTCTTTCATTGTGTTACAGAGAAGATTTAACGTTTCAAAACAAAGACAAGCTTCCATACATTATAATTGCTGGTGTCTGGAATCTCTGGTATGATTGCCATAAACCAGAATTGCTAAAGCTTCTTGGTAATGAAGGTATTATATTTATCAAACGAGATGCTATCCTTTCAACCTCAAGCACAGAGCTGCCATTCTTTCTGTTAACCCTGTGAGATGTTGGAAGTCTACTAAGGTCTTTGCAAAGGCTATAATAAACATTTTGTTTAATGGGATAAGTAGAAACCCTTGTGATATTAGTTCCACAGATCTCTGAGTCCCATAATTATAACTATTACAAGACCTTTGATAAATCCCACTGGCAAATCATACCTCAGGAGGTTTCTTTATACCTTTTGATTTCTTTTTCTCATTGCTCTGTGTACGCTGAGGAATTCTTGACTCCATGCTCAATCATGATTGTTAGGGCTGTGGATGCTTCTCCCCATGCTACCACCACCACAAAGGGATCTGAACTACTGACCAACTCTTATGAAAACTGTGCTACAGTATTCCCCTTCCCATTGAGTTTGAGTTCCCATTCTTTTCCCCAATAAAGATTCCTAGACACTTTTGATGGAAAGTGAAGGCCGCAGTTATTTAATAACCCTTAATATCTGTTAACATATATCAAATTAAGAATTTACAACAAACCGTTTGTATAGCAAACATTTTCATTAACCAACAATCCTCGCCTCCAAAGGAACAGAACCTAATCCCTATCTAATACATGGATCCTGCCTCCTTTCTCCCAGCCTTAAACCAAGGTTAAGTATCTTCCCATCAGGACCCCATGCCTATGGAGCAACTCATGCTTTATGTTAAATGCCCCATTTTAATTCCCCATGGAGATCCGAGTGAAGATACCCTCCACTAACTACAACTTGACCTCCACCTCATAGGCATGTAAGGTGGGATGTTATGAGCTACTGCTCCACTGCCCAGAACCCTCTGGCAATGTAGGGTTGCATCCATCTACATAACCCTCCCTTTTTCTCCTCCTTGTCCCTTAAAACAGACAATCAACATTGACCTGCAAAAACAGCAAAGGGGAGGGACAGGCTTCCCTCTTAACCCCCATGCCCTGCTTCACTATGTTTTGCCCTGGGTCATTGGGTCCCCGATGTATGATTTGAAAAGAGTGGATTAAAAAAAGGTTTCCTGTAACAGTTTTAATTCATATTATGGGACTCCTAGATCTGTGGAACATACACAACAAAGACCTCTAGTGGGCACTGACAATCTACCTTGCAAGGATCAACCATGGAATAAATTGTGAACATTATGAAGTTTTACAGCTTGCTCTTCTCTTATAAATGTAAGTGCTCTAAGCCTCTTCATGAAGTCAGGATGTTACTGATGTCTTTTAGATATAAAATAAGAAACCCTAAATCAAATCTTATTTGGAGACTTCCTGGACATGTCCATCTGGGGTTCCTTGTTGAGACCCTGGACTAAGTATGATTGTGGTTTGTTTTGGCCTGTGGTTTATCCTTGGATTCTGATACTTGCTGCCTACTCCAAGCTTCAATCAAAACCCAACTATGCTAAATTCTCTAAATGCTGGCTTTCAGCTATGTTTGACTGTGTTCTCTGAATTGCTTTGACACCCAGGTACGAGAAAACAGAAGAGACAATTTATGGAATAAATACACAAAAGTAGAACTGATGGCCTACCTGACCTAGGAGGCTGTGATGTACTTTATTGCTGTCTTATGAACTTTGTTATGAGCCTTTGAACCTCAACTAATTTGGGAGGGGGGCATTAAGCTATAAATTCTGAAAAGAAAAAGTTGGTCAAAAGTTGGTCACCCACCGGGTTTTTTCCCAGTGTCCCGCCGGCCCATTTCCGACACTGGGGTCCAGGGAGGTCCAGGGAGGTCCGGGGTGTCCAGTTTGTGCTCTTTTCACTAGAAGAGTTTCAGGTTTCAAAACCTCTTAAAGTTACCAGGAGCCACATTTTTGCCTCCCCTGGTGACCAGCGGGGAGCTGCCTTCTGAGGCGTGTTCCTCAACTTGTCTCATTGGTGCAGCGCCCCAAAGAGGATACATTAATTATTCATTATAAGGACTGTGACAACGTAGGATTAAATAAAATGTATGATTACGTAAAGAGTAACAAAAAACAAATAATTCAAGTCCAAAATTGAGTAAATATAGGCAGTACAGACAGAGTCTACTGGCCAGGGCAGCTCCTACAAAGCAATAGTTGTAAGTAGAAATGTTTGGGGCATAGAAGGTCAGATGGATTCCTGTCATGTAATAAAAATCCATAAAAAACAGGAAGATGCTAAAATGAGAATGTTTCTTCTTATGAATGGTGAACAACTGTGCCTATTGACAGTGGGGAACCCTGGAGCTCCCACCACCCTGGACCTGGTGGCAGCTCCAAGGTTCCCACTGTGGGTTGCCTCAATAGGCACAATAAACTTGGATTAAACATAAATAATGTTTTGACCACATACTCCTGAAATGATGCCCATTCTGAATGTGATGGAACTACAGGTATGGGATCCGTTATCCCGAAACCCATTATCCAGAAAGCTCAGAATTACGGAAAGGTCCTCTTCCATAGACTCCATTTTATCAATATAATTAGATTTTTTTAAAATGATTTCTTTTTTTCTCTGTAATAAGAAAACAGTAGCTTGTACTTGATCCCAACTAAGATAATGGGAATCCTTACTGGAAGCAAAACCATCCTTTTTGGGTTTATTTAATGTTTACATGTTTTCTAATAGACTTAGGGTATGAGGATCAAAAAGAGTGATAAATACATAGAGCAACCTTCCAGTGGGTGTGCTGGGACATCTTCTATATTCCTATTATCAAATATTAATAAAGCAATATAAGAATTCAGGAATACATACAAAGCGATTACGATGACTTTAAGCTAGACTTAGGCATTTAATGGGTAGACAAGATGAGCCAACTGGTTGTGTAGTTCTAATTTAATGTAAACATTGATGTGCGTGACCACAAAACCAGCACATGATAGAACCCCATTAATGTTTTATCATCCAACCATGCAAGTAGATGATCAACCTTGAGTTTTGAGAATGGGTCCTACATTTCGTAGCGAGTGCAGAATCATTATCGGCTTGTTGTGGTTAGCGAGGTGTCCTGGATAACAGCCATAGATCTGCTGGAAATTGAGTTTGGCATCATAGAGATATGTTGCAAGATTTTATACAGAGGAGCCCTTTGACAGACAAACCTTGTGATCCTCTATTATTTATTCTGCTGCCTTATCTACTGTTAAAAGTTCACAGTAACACTAGGTTTGTGTTATGTCCCTACAGCCTCCAGAATTGCTCCAAAAAACATTTTCATAATGGGCTATAAATAAATGGAGGCTAAGCTGTCAGATGATGTTGATTGTGTATGATAGTTGAGTAGCGATGTATCATGTGAACATGATGTAACCATGGCGTCTTTCATTTTCAAACGGGAACTAATGCCTGAACTGATTCTATGAATGACTGCCCTTAGGGGACACCCGAAATGACTGTAACACTTATGGAATGTGCACGTTTTGCCTTTAATTGCTACAGTTATGCAATATTTTAAAGGAGACAGATGTTCCTGATTGATTTGAGCCATTCTCTATTCTCTTTGCTGCTGAGACAAATTCCAATTAAAGAGGGACACTCAGGCTGGTTCAAAAATTCAGCAGCTTTATTCTATAACTATAAAGATTATATTAAAGTAGCTGGAAACTCGACATTCTATGTGCCAGCTGCTTTGGAGTGACTTTTGTTATACCATTTTTTGTGACCCAATGGGGCAAATTCACTAGAATCCAAAGTTGCGCTCAGGGGTATTGTAAGGTTGCGAAGTTGCGCTAGCGTTGATTCGCTAAGTGAAGCGAAGTTATGCTAGCGATGGTTAATTTGCATACGGCGCCAAATTCAAATTTCAATGGAGTAATACGTAGAATCCCTACAAATGCCTGGGAAACCTTCAAAACATCAAATAATTTTTTTTTTCCTACACATGTGCCCACTGTATAGTTAAGTTGCCATGAGTTAGGAAATGTAGGGGGGAAGGAGGGGAGCCCCAAAAATTTTTTCTATCTTTTTCAGGCTATCACCCATAATATAGAAAAAACGCCAGCGTTTTTTGAAGCAATCCCTATCTACTCTATTGCACTTCGTCTGGTCTGAGGTGGCGAAGGAAGTTTAGCGTAAAAGGTAGCGTTCAGTACACTGCGCACGTTAGTGAATTTGCGTAGTTACGTCCGTAGCGAAAATTCGCCAGGCGTAAGGGTGCAAAGTAACACTAGCGAATTTATACCAACATTCGTTAGTGAATTTGCGAAGTAATGAAAACGCCCAACGCTAGCGAATTGACGCTAGCGTTAGGCACTTCGGCGCTTAGTGAATTTGCCCCATAGACTGTGTATACTAAAATATAAGGGGACCATCCAATATTATTTTCCAGTGCAGTGGCGGGCCAAGCCAGCCAGATTCCCAAGGCAATTGGGTGGTGGGGGCTTGAACTAGGGGTAGGCGACAGAAGATGTATATGCCTTGTGCCCCCCACCATTTGTTGCACCCTGGGCATGTGCCTCTTCTGCCTACCCCTAGTTCCAACCCTGCTGATGGGTCCGCACACACTCTATATATTTGCAGTCGGGGACGTGGTCCTTTTTTTTATTAATGTATCACCACAAAGATCAATGTTTCAGGGTGTTTCAACCTCCCTTCATCAGGACCACTGCTCCAGTGGATCTCTTTGCCTTTTGCCTTAAAATTAAGTAAGATGAGAATAAAATTTCTTAAAGTGAGAACTATGAGGTTGTGGCTTTTCTTCCCTAGAAGATACAGTTAATAGCTTCAAGAAAATGCCAGAAGGTATTAATACTTACTGTACAGGGTTGATCCATGGACTGGTCTGATTGAGTTCAAAAGGACACTTCCCCCCCACCAACACCATATGTTGTGCCATGGGCAGGTGCCTCTTCTGCCTATCCCTAGTTCCAACCCTGCTCCAGTGGATCTCTTTGCCTTTTGCCTTAAAATTAGAAGAATTGAGGTTTTAAAGTAAGACAAGAATAGAATTTCTTGAGGTGGGAACAATGAGCTTGTGGCTTCCCTAGAAAATATAGTTGATAGCTTCAAGAAAAGGCCAGAAGCTTTTTTTAGAAGGTATTAATACTTACTGTACAGGGATGATCCAGGGACTGGTCTGATTGACAGAAGGACACTCTGTTCCCATTAAAGCAAATCCACTCATCAAAAAGTTAGAGAGATTTGGCATTTACCAGCCATGGAATCCCTAACGAAATTAATGAAAACGGATCCAAGAAATACCTCTATATAACTTGTAATGACTACGTAATGTGCCAGCTGGAGAAACATCTGTCATCTTTATAGATGCTCTGATAGATATAGTTTAGTATTAATAAAAAGGGTTTAGTAATTAAGAGAGTACTCATATAAAGTGTACTCATATAAAACTTCTAGTATGATGTTGTTTTCCTCTGCCTCTGCTAAGTGGGAGACATCCGTTATATAAGGCCATGCATTGGTCAAAGGCTGAGATGTCATGTGTCTCTTAACATCTTTTAGATCAGTTCTTGTTGGACAGTTTTAGTCCCAAGACTTCTTGGAAGTCCTACCCTTTCCAGTGGCTTCTGCTGGCTCACAACAAAGTTACAGAAAAATAGTAGTCATTCAGCCATAGTTCCAAAAATATTTAGTATCCTATACAGAAAATAGGGGTTTTACCCAATTCTTCATGTAACCTTCAAGCTGGGTTTTCAGGTGTATCTAGGGGAATAAATAGGCACTCTCCACCACCTTAAAGGGGCGGTTCATCTTTAAGTGAACATTTAGTGTGTTATAGAATGGCCAGTTCTAAGCAACTTTTCAATTGGTCTTCATTATTTATTTTTCTATTTTTTTTAATTATTTACCTTCTTCTCCTGACTCGTTCCAGTTTTCAAATGGGGGTCACTGACCCCATCTAAAGAACAAAGAACTTTTTATTACTCATCTTTCTATGCAGGCCCTCTCCTATTTGAGTTGTAAGTTAATTAGAGAAGTAAAAAGTCTAAAATCTGACCTTTGTTGTATAACCCCATTCATTTCAGGGTTCCTGCATGAATAGTTGCACCTAGTGAATCACGGGAAGATGCCGTCTTGATGATGAGCGCTGGGAATAACCTGATCTTGGCCAAGAATTTTAAGAGCAATTGAATGTGTTTGAAGCATAGTATCACCTCCTTGGCCCTGTGATGATACTTCAATTCTGGGGAAAAAACACTGTAAACGGAGTAAAAACAGGGTCAGACTGGGGGGTCCAGAGCCAACTAGGGCTGGGACTTCAAGGTCTCTCCTTGAGAACCCAAGAGCCCCTTCCAGTATCATCCCTCCTCCCACCTCATTTGCATGTTCCCCCATACCTTTTACTTCGCTCCTCCTGAACTTCACCCCTGTTATCGTGGAAGAGTGGATGGTCCAGGAGGGGTAGCGGGCCTGGGTTTGGATGGGGGAGTGGCCTGGGTCAGAGGAAGGGGATGAGGGCAATGAACAGCAGTGGGCCTAGGGGCACCCACTATGTGAATCTCTCCCTGGGTAGAGCTGGCCTGGTTCAGAGGGGCTCACCAGGTTTTTTCTCAGTGTCCCACCAGCCCAGTCCGACACTGGTAAAAACAAGGCAAATTGATTCTGAAATTGCCCTTTGCACAATACACTTACAGTGGTAGAAAAATTGAATTGTCTGTTTTCCTGGAAGGCCTGCTATTCTCGCCATTAGCACCTATTATAAGGTTAATTAGTCTTGTTCTTTATAAGTGACTGCTAATTAATCCATTGATCCAATAATTGTATGTACACGCCATCAGGATCGATTCTGAGCACGTTCTGATTAGAATTCAGGATGTTTGGGTCTGTACACATGAGCTGAACATTTGAGTATATCTTAACTTAAAATATAAATGTAGATTTCCCATATATGCACAATAAATGCTGTCCAAATAAGAGAAGAGAAAGTCAGGTTGATGGTGGGAATGGAGAATTTTTAGGAGAAAATAATCACATATTCATTTTATTCTTGCTAAGGGCCCTTACTCATGGGTGTTTGAAACTGCGCTCCCCTGCGTTCCGGTTTTATATGTTCAGCCGCAGGGGAGTAGACGAGATTAATTCATTTCAATGCGGCTGTACTCATATAGACTCATGTAAGCACCGAAAGCAGGAAAAATGCAACATGCTCCGTCCCAACCTACGTTTGGCACTTACATGCGTCTGTGTGAGTACAGCCCCATTGAAAAGAATTCATCACGTCTACTCCTGCGCTCCCCTGCGACCTGTACAAGGTACAGGTATGGGACCTCTTATCCAGAATGCTCGGGACCTGGGGTTTTCCAGATAATGGATCTTTCCATAATTTGGATCTTGATACTTTAAATCTACTAGAAAATCATATAAACATGAAATAAACCCAATAGGGTGGTTTTGCTTCCAATAAGGATTATTTATATCTTAGTTGGGATCAAGTACAAGCTACTGTTTTATTATTACAAAGAAAAAGGAATTTTTAAAAATGTGGATTATTTGATAATAATGGAGTCTATGGGAAACAGCCTTTCCATAACAGGTTTCAGGATAACGGCTCCCATACCTGCACTGTTTTATTGTTACAAAGAAAAGGGTTTTTTTTATCTATAATGGAGCCGATATTATTTGTCTATAATTGAGATGGCCTTCCAGTAATTCTGAGCTTTCTGGATGAAGGGTTTCCACATAACTGATCCCTTTCCTGTATATCTCTTTATCAAAACTCCATAGAAAACCACAGCATGTTATTGCCTTCCTCGTCAGCCGTGTTTCGCTCCTTGTATTGCGCCATATAAAAATGAAGCTGTCCATAGACCCAAAGATTTGATCGTACGAATCTCCGTTTCGTATTATTTTTGGGCCGCGTATGGAGTGTCCCGACATTTTTCGTGCCATGGCTATCGGTTGTTCAGATGATGGGACAGGTCAGAAATTTTCGGTCAGCTACAGATATGTCTAAATGTATTGCCGATCTGACAGTATCAGTGGGAGACTGTCACCCGATTTTGTCGGACATAATATTGGTAGGATTGTTGTCAGGGGCAGAATATGGTCTGATCTGTTCTTTTACTACTTTATTTGATCCGAATGGTAAGTGTCAGGTCGGGAGATGGCATTGAACAATCGTTCGTCCAATATGAAGGTAAATCTGAATGTCTATGGCCAGCTTTATTCACCAAGAATGGTTCGAGGAGTAACGTATACTGAAATATCTTTTCGGATCAAATTTCTCAAATGATGTGAATCCCATCCGCCCATGAAATGATTCAAGCCTCCGATTTATGGCCGGGATCTCACAAGGCACTTTAAGTTTATGGCGCTTTCGCACCAGCGTTTCCTGCGGGGAAGCATTTTGTGTAACAATGAGATCTCCCATGAGCTCATTCTGGAAATAAGAATATCCATATTGCCGTAAATTCCGCCCCTTATGGTTTTCCTATTATATTTAAGAATCGTTCTGAATGTAGCCTTTCTATGTAGCTACAATCATTTAATGGATAAAAAAGGAATCCCAACTATTTCCGTGACTAAAGAAATGACTGCATACCAGATGTGTCGGATTCTAGTGTTCCCTCTCTCTCAGTTTTATTGCCCCCTTTTTTTTTTTACTAGTTGGGGGGAACGTTAGAGGCCATCACCTTTGGGACAATACTTCATTAAATCATGTATTAAAGATGAATAATAAATGGTGAAAACACACACTTTCAGTATATATTTCTTGTTCCTCGGCATAGAAGCCAAGCGTCTAATCAAGATTTATTCCTGAGCCAATATTTCTGAAGCAGCCTAACTTGTTAAACATATGTTAGAAACCCACGGGCCCATCTCAGTTAGGACAGGGTTGATGTAAGACAGACAGAGCTAGACTATGGGAAAATGAGGACACGGACCCAAATGAGACAGGAACCACACAAGCAGCACACAGACCATTTGCTTCAAGGTCCAAATTACATTTGCAGTTCCACTGATTTCTTAGACCAATAATAGTCCGGCACCTGAGCTTTTGGTATAGACATTTAGCTTCATGGGAACATAAACTTGTATAGAAATATATATCTATTATTCCAGTTGTACAGGAATGTTATCCAGAATGGTCGGAACCTGGGGTTTTCCGGAGGGATCTTTCCGTAAAACTCATTATCCAGAAAGCTCCAAATTACATAAAGGCTGACTCCATTTTATCCAAATAATCCAAATTTTAAAAAATGATTTCCTTTTTCTGTGTAATAATAAAACAGTAGCTTGTACTTGATTCCAAGTAAGATATAATTAATCCTTATTGGAAGCAACACCAGCCTATTGGGGTTATTTAATGTTTACATGATTTTCTAGTTGACTTAAAGGAGAACCAAACCCTTATTCATTGCCTCCACTTTCGGCGCATGCACAACTGTCAAAAACCGGAAGACTGCGCCAACTGTGCATGCGCCAATACGGCAATTGCTTCACAAAGAAGTCCAAAGTGAAGAAGATGGCGGCCGTGAGCTCCGCTAAATCTGCAAAGAGAGATAAGTACGGACTTAGGGGCAATTACCGAATTTTACACATAGGCTGGGGGGGCATGGGGGGGTTTATGTAGGGTAGGGGGTTTTACGAATAAGGGTTTGGTTCTCCTTTAAGGTATGAAGATCTAAATTAAAAGATCGGTTATCTGGAAAACCCCAGGTCCCGAGCATTCTGGATAACAGGTCCCATACCTATGCTAGTATTGGAATTAATTATTCATCACCTGAGATAAAGGGCCGGGCTGGGAATGAACTCACTCTATCCAGGTAGTAGGAAATGGTGTGGTGCAGCTTAGAAAACAAACTAAAATAGCATGTGGGTGAATTATAGGGGTGGTTACTGTTAAGTTAACTTTTAGTATATTATAGAATGGTCAATTCTAAGTAACTTTTCAACTGGTCTTCATTATTTTTTTTTTTATAGTTTTTACTTGATTTGCCTTCAGATGACCCCATCAAAAAAACAAATACTCTCTAAGGTTACAAATCTATTATTATTGCTCCCTCGTCTTTCTATTCTATGGCTTGATTAGAGCTGTTCTGCATCGATAACTGAAAAATTGCAGATTATTCAGTGTCATTATTCAAATGGCAAGTTCTGACATCTATCATATCATATTGTGGATACAGAGACATATTCACTTCAAAGAATAGAAGTTAAAAATCTGGGAACCAGCGAAAAAAAATATCTCGATCTTGTTTAAAAAAGAGCACATATTTCATGTTCTCTTGAATGCTGTGTGAACCATGTGCTGAGATCCATATGTTGTACAACAGGTGCCTCGTCGTATGAAGCCTCAGAAAATATAAATTATCTCTCAGTTGGCATCTGAGCTGACATTTTTATCCATGAAGTCTAATCAATCTGACAACTGTTGCAGAAACAGCCACGTTAGGTGCTCCAGCAGAGAGGGGGGAACACTGGGAACACTGGGGAGTATTCATTAATTCATTAATGCTGAATTATTTGTTTTCATATTGTTCAGCTGGTATAATTAGGCCTCTGATACATTGCAAGTCTTGAGCCAAGACCTTTCTGACTGTGTTACTTGTTGCCTTAATGATCTACATTCAACCAGTTGCTTAATAGCTTTACACATACCAGTATAGGATCCATCATCTGGAAATCTGTTATCCAGAAAGCTCTGAATTACAAGAAGGCCATCTCCCATAGACTCCATTATAATCACCATTTTACTCATTTTATCTCTGTAATAAAAATACAGTATCTTGTACTTGATCCCAATTAAGATATAATCAATCCTTATTGGAAGCAAAACCAGTCTATTGGGTTTAAATAATATTCAAAGGTTTTTTTTTTAATAGACTTAGGGTATGGAGAAATATCCCTTTTGCGGGAAATTCCAGGTCCAGAGCATTCTGGATAGCAGGTCCCATACCCTGTATAGTGGGTTTAAATCTGAGATTGAGAGTTCTGCAAACTTGCCTATCTAATGGCTAAGTAAACGTTGTCACGGGGGAGCAGACAGGGGAAAGTCCCAGCAGACAGGTCTTTATGTACCTTACAAACCTAAAATACCTACTAGCAGTGGCCCAGCTATGGGGGGGACAGACCCTGTGTCCACACCTCCCAAATTACCATTTTTTACGGAACAGTCCCAATTTTGACACCTCAGCCTGCAGTCCCGGATTGTTACTGAAATGTCCTGAGGTTCTTTTTCATGTGAACAGCCAGAAAAAGATACAATGTTTCTGAAATGTAATTAAATAAGAGGCTTTTTGCAGAGAGCCCAGAATACTCAGCAGCTGCACTTAGATACATTTGTAACAATTTAAGATAAGAAAAGAAACCTTTGTAACTATTTAAGACAAGCAGGTCTCTTGGCGAAACTGTGACCAGCAGCTTAAAGGGCAATTTCAATTTCAGTAGCAAAACTGTAATAACACTTAAAACCTGACCCTATACCCCCAAGAAATGTGTTCAAACTTTCCTTAACCTGGCAAATTTTGTAAAATGGATGTGGGATTCGGGGGATGTGTATGTGTGTGTGTGTATTTTTCAAATGTTGGAAGGAATGCCTGGGACTGAAGGGGGGCCTAGGGAAATAAAGGGGTTGCGGATGACCCACAATTTTGCATCTGCAATTTCATGGATGGGCCCAAAGTTGAGCCCCTGCCTTCTATGGCCATCTAAACAAAGTTATTTATATTATATAACTGCTATGAAGGAAAGCCATTAAACCTGCCCAACGGGTATATGATCCGTTATCAGGAAACCCATTAACCAGAAAGCTCCAAATAATCCAAATTTTTAAAACGTGATTTCCTTTTTCTCTGTATTAATAAAACAGTAGCTTGTACTTGATCCCAACTAAGATATAATTAATCCTTATTGGAAGCAAAACCAGACTATTGGGTTTATTTCATGTTTACATGATTTTCTAGTAGACTTAAGGTCTGAAGATCCATATTACAGAAAGATCTGTTAGCTGGAAAACCCCAGATTCTGAGTATTCTGGATAACAGGTCCTATATCTGTACTGTATTTATTCACAGGTTTCCTAAATTCTTTTTTTATCCTATAGTTTTGGTTTTTTTTGCCTGTGCTTTTCCTTGCGTTTAGTCTCTGTTCACCTAAAACATGTTCCAGAAATAAAATCCCTTTCAAAAACCCTGCGGTCCTTACAGAGAAGTCTAATTTTCGGCATAACCTTACATAATCTTGGTTGCGTTTCAGACAAGTAGACGGTTTCCTCCGAGCCATCAGCTTTAATATTCCTGCACATTGTGAGCCTTATCCAGAGAGCCAGGAGCTGGAATGGGATCTGTATGTGCACACACTGATTTATCCGGAGCGATCTATGATGTATTCTCTTGAGATTTCAATGGCAGCGGTTCAACTAATCTGAGTGCTTGGCTGGCGCCCATGTAGAGGTGAACATTATTCTATATTCGCCACTATCAGCATTTTCCCGTAGAATGTTCTCTCTATAATTCTATCATCAGGTATGGGCTGCTCTTAATGACAGACACTGCCAGTGACATTGTTCTGATGGAATATAATTTAATAAGCATGCCAGAACAGAACGCGCTGTATCCTCGGATACAGAAAGCCCTGAACTCCATCAGCGAGGAATGCAGCCATGAAAAAAGGATCTGGTATCGGCTTACAGGGAAGAGCGTACAGTACTAGTTACATGGGACATGAGAATTAAACATACAGTAGTTAAGCGCGGGCACTACAGGGCTGCCAGTGCCAGGGTAAGATTTGTGGCAAATATAGAACATAGTAATTCTACTCTTGCAAATGAAGCCCCTAATTCTGCACAAAGGCCCTTACCCTGTATTGCTTGCACCATCTGTTATTATTTCCTAATCCCATTTTATGTACTGCTCTACTGCTATGCCTGGGGTTATTATAAGTATCAGGTTCTGGGGGACTGGGGGAAATATCGGGAAGCTGTCACTATATTGCAGGGGTTGTGAGTTTGGAGGAGGCACCGGCAGCAGTGCCCCCCCTGCAAACAAATCTTCAAAGGGGCGCACTCCGATCCCCATTCTCCTGCCCACATCCTATCCCGCCTCTGCCCCACCCATGTCCTGCCTCTGCCACGGCCTCTTCCCACACCAACTCCACCCATGCCCCACCCTGACTCCGCCCACTGCATTTGACTTGCTTCCACCTTCCTTGCCGGTAAGAGAAAGCGGCTGGGGAGGAGGGTTTTTTTATTAGCTATAAAGGAGGAAGACCCCACAGTCCTGAACCCCTATTCCCCACTTCAGTGTGGACACTATAAAACTATAGTAGAGGGCAACTGGGGGGTGTGATGTTCTGCAGGGGGCACTGAGATGCTAGCATTTCTAGCAAAAGGGCAATTCTCTAATGCACGGGTCCCCAACCTTTTTTTTACCTATGAGCAACATTCAGTTGTAAAAGGAGTTGGGGAGCAACACAAGAATGAAAAATGTTCCTGGGGGTGCCAATTTAGTGCTGTGATTGCCCATTTGGTGGCCTCTATGTGGACTGGCAGCCTACAGGAAGCTCATTTTGGCAGTACACCTGGTTTTTATACAACCAAAACTTGCCTTCAAGCCTGGAATTCAAAAATAAGCTCCTGCTTTGAGGCCACTGGGAGCAACATCCAATGGGTTGGGGAGCAACATGTTGTTCATGAGCCACTGGTTGGGGATCACTGGTCTAATGTAATGTTTACAGGGGTTGTTTACCTTTAAATGAACTATTAGTATGATCTAGAGAATGATATTCTGAGACAATTAGCAATAAGTTTTCATTTTTTTTTCTCATTTGGGGTTTTTGAGTTATTTAGCTTTTTATTCAGCAGCTCTCCCGTTTGCAGGTTCACCAATCCGGTTTGCTAGGGTCCAAATTCCCCTAGCAACCCTGCATTGATTTGAATTAGAGTCTGGAATATGAATTGGAGAGGCCTGAATAGAAGGATGAGTAATAAAAAGTAGCAATTACAATTTAAGAAATTGAAAATAAAGGTCATTTGAACAATTGCGTAGAATTAGCCATTCTTTAACATATTAACAGTTAACTTTAAGATGAACAACCCCTTTAACAAGGGCCATTGTGAATGAAATGGGGATAATATGGACATTTAAGGAAGCAAAGAAGGATTGGGCAACCCAACATAAAAATTACCCTCCCCTACAGGCATTGGACCCTATTCCATTAGGTTAGCAGGGCCAACATCCCTCCAATGGGCTCCATCCAATTATGAGCCCATTGGTCAACTGGGCCATTGGTGCCCAAATGAAAAAAACAATAATGCACAAACATGCTAAAACACTTCTGAACAGCACAAGTCATTCCCGATTATGCCAAAATCTCAACCATGCTTAAAGGGCATGTAAAGGCAAAAAAAAAATCCCATTTTTACTTTCTTTAATGAAAAATAAACCTATCTCCAATATACTTTAATTAAAAAACGTGTACCGTTTTTATAAGAAACCTGACTGTATGCAATGAAATTCTCTCTTCATTTACTGCTGTGGATAGGAATTGTCAGACTGTCCCTAACTGCTCTGCAGGGAAACAATCATACTTATGAACAGCAGGGGGAGCCCCCGCCTTACTTCCCAGCCATGCAGAACTCAAGCAGCTTTGCTTATGATGATCCCTAAGCAGCGCAGACCACACTGAGCATGTGCACAGCCTTAGTCTTGCAAAGATGTTTAACAAAGTTACAAGATGGTGACCCCCTGTGGCCAACTTTGAAAGCATAAATCATTTGTTTGATTAGGCTTGTGGTGCAGTAAGTTCATGTTTATATTTAGTATACAAAATACAGCATTTCTAGCTTTATTCTATTTTAGGCTTTACATGCCCTTTAACTCAAACCCCACTCACTACCCTGCAAGCCTTACTTCATTTGGGACCGGAAAATTGCTCTTATGTGTCTCGGGGGGCCCCTTTGCCACAGAGCCCCTAAAAACCTATATTTTTACCCAATATTCAATCCAACATGCTGCAGCTTCACCCACAACATGACTTTCTACTGGCCGCCTACTTGTGATGTGCTTGATCCCGGCGGGACACGCAGATTGGGCAGGTTCGGGCCGACCTCGCACCTCCTGCTCTCCCCGTCCGCCACCTTGCACTTACGGACTGCCGGCTTCTGTCTTCCGGCTTCCTTTTTTATAGACGAGTGCTTTATTGCCCCACCCCTTTTTGTGACGTCGGCGTAGGTCTATAAAAGGAACACGGAAGTTGCGGGTGGGCGCAGGTTCATGGAGGGTGGGCTTCATTTACTATGAAGGGCCTTATAGTAAAGGCTAATAAAACATTTATAGATATTAATCTATAGATAATTTATAGAGCATGACAAAAAAGCTAATCGGTTCTGACAGAAAAGTACTTCCAGGCACACGGAAAGGTTTTGGGTTCAAATCAATAATTCTCAACAGCCTCTGCTTTTTTGTCTTATCTTTAATTCCGCCAATGGCAACTTTTTATTTAATTCTATTACAAGAGGACACTAAAACTAAAGATTAAGATTAAACTAAAGCATAAAGAATATATGGTTGGATGCAGGGACACAACTAAAGAGAAAGCAGACCCTGCGGCAGCAGGGGGGCCCAGGAGGTATAGGGGCCCCATGAGGCCCTAATTTGTATACAATTTCAATAAATGATAGTAAAACTGGTCAACCTCTAGACATTTTGGGGGGCCTGTAAAATAATTTGTTGTGGGGTAGAGAAGTATATAGTTACGCCACTGGTTGGATGAGGGCGGTTAAATTGCACCCTTTAAGGAATATTCCAGGGGAGGCCCAGATGTTACCAACCTACTGCCCTCTCTGGATACATTGCTGCACTCATAGTAAGGTAGAACTCATCTTGAAGCACAAAGAACTGCCATAAGGGTACAAGAAGCAGCTCAATTCCCCCTTCTGCATTTTGCCCCATTTTAATTCACGATTCTTTGCACTTTTCCTCCATCCCCTAGGAATTAAGGTGCAAATTCACTAAGCACCGAAGCGCCAAACGCTAGCGTCAATTCGCTAGCGTTTGGCATTTCCGGTACTTCGCAAATTCACTAACGAACGCTGGCGTAAATTCGCTAGTGTTACTTTGCACACTTA
This sequence comes from Xenopus petersii, assembly GCA_038501925.1. Taxonomy (NCBI): domain Eukaryota; kingdom Metazoa; phylum Chordata; class Amphibia; order Anura; family Pipidae; genus Xenopus; species Xenopus petersii. The sequence goes on from CM076682.1 coordinate 12,421,792, forward strand.
CGCCAGACGAATTTTCGCTAGCGATGTAACTATGCAAATTCACTAACTTGCGCAGTGTACTGAACGCTACCTTTTACGCTAGACTTCCTTCGCCACCTCAGACCTGGCGAAGCGCAATAGAGTAGATAGGGATTGTTTCCAAAAAAGTCAATTTTTTTTCTAAGTCCCAAAAAACGCTGGCGTGTTTTCTACATGATGGGTGATAGGCTGAAAAAGATCGAAACATTTTTTGGGGCTCCCCTCCTTCCCCCCTACATTTCCTGACTCATGGCAACTTACCTAGACAGTGGGCACATGTGTAGGGCAAAATAACATTTTTATTTGCTGATTTGAAGGTTTTCTAGGCATTTGAAGTGGTGATACGTGTTCCTCCATTGAAATTTGAATTTGGCGTCGTATGCAAATGAACCATCGCTAGCGAAACTTCGCTTCGATTGGCGAATTAACGCTAGCGCAACTTCGCAAACTTATGCTACCCCTGTGGGCAACTTCGGATTTTAGTGAATTTGCGGAGCGCTGACGAAAAAACGCCTGGCGAAGTACGGCGAAGTACGGCGAAGCGTGGCGAAGTTGCGCCTGGCGCAACTTCGCATCTTAGTGAATTTGCCCCTAAGAGTCAAGCAGGAGGTACTGTAAGTAAAAAGCTCCCTTGTCCCTGTGTAAACTGTTGTACTGTCTACTAGTGATGGGCGAATTTTTTCGGCAGGCGCGAATTCGCAGTGAATTTGCGCGATTCGGGCCCAGCGAATGAATTCGCGAAACGCCCGCGAAAATTCGGGTCAAAAACGGGCGCCGGCGTCAAAAACGAGATGCCGGCGCCGTTTCGTGAATTTTTCGCCGTTTTGCGAATTTCGCGAATTTTTCGGCGAAGCGAAACGGCGCAAATTCGCCCATCACTACTGTCTACCTATTGCACCACAGTTTTCATCTGGCACCAGCACGTTGTACATTACTCAACTGCCACCTTTACAGGTGCATGTGCCCAGCAGATTAGCCCTAGGGGGAACTCCAGCACTTGAGCTCAGTAGTCTCATAGATTCATGGAAGTTGAGTGTAACTGTATCATTTCATCTCGTCCCTTCTGTTTTAATAGGTTTACAATAAACATACACGTGCGGGGCTGCCATTTAGTCGGGAGTTCAGGGGCCCACTCTCAGACAGGAGCCAGACCTACTGCAAGAAATTGTACAGAAAGTCTGACGCTCTTTTTAAGCATATTGAAAAATAAGCTTAATTGCTAGAATAATGAATTAAATCCATAGCTAGACAATCATACACTGAAATAAACATTCTGCCATAGAAATACTTTATTCAGTAATCTCCGCCCCACTTTCTGAGCAACAAAATTGCTAAATAGATTAGGAAGCCTCCGAGTGACAAATCTCTGCAAGTCACCACTTATTTTATCATTTCAGACAGCAAATCCATCTCCACAAAATGTTTTATATTAAAGTGGATCCAAACAAGAAGATCAATAAGGAAACAGATAGGGATAAACGAGTTTACAGCTCTGATCATTTACTCCATTTATTTTCATGTGCCATATACAAAATTAAATATATCTTATGTTACACCCATCACTTTTAGATCCAAACAACAGAATAAAGTATTGCTTTTATAAAAATACTGTACAGATAACTTAAACTCCTCCCTTAAATATATTTTTGTGTATCCTGTTACAGCTGAATAATTATAATTCATGTTATCAGAGGACCACATCAAATTGTGGTTTATTTTGAGGTTGCCGTACAAGATATAGGCTGCCACTATGGTCACTCCAAGTTCTGTTGGTCTAAGCATGGGTTTAGTATGAAGTCAGCTCCAATCCATCAAAGTTCATATCTGATCAAAGTGTGATGAAGTTCCATCAGTTAAGGGTGGTAGAGTAGGACCATTTGATGAAATTCCATCAGTTGAGGATCATAGAATAGGGCCATTTGATGAAGTTCCGTCAGTTGAGAATGTAGAATAGGACGGTTTGATGAAGTTCCAGCATTTGAGGATGAAGGATAGGACAGTTTGATGAAGTTCCACCAGTTGAGGATGTAGAATAGGACCATTTGATGAAGTTCCAGCAGCTAATCACACATACCAGGCTCACTGACAAAATAGAGAAAATAATGTATTGTTGTGTGTCAGTATAGTGGAATGCACATAGGCAATTACTATGTAAATGTGTTACAAAGTCTTTCAACATATGAGATGCAACTTCAACAAAGAGGTGAACTTCATGGATCAAACAAATATATTGGTAGCCATACTGAGGCCGCAGGTAAGGGAATGGAGGCGATGTGCCTATCACTTCCCGGTAGTTCAATGTCCAAGGCTGGAATATGTAACCAAGTCGACGGGCTGAACTCTAATTAGACCGCACTATGTTGGGAAGAAATTGAGATCTCATTGGCCCCTGCATTGTCATAGTCAGACAAAATTAAAACACATTGCTCTATTTATAGTCAATGTAATGTCTCACTAACTAGTTTTGTTTCATTTCCAATACACAAATGACAGTTTTGGTTTCTTCCTGCCTTTGTGTATGTAGGACATAGTTATCCCTTCTTCACTAGTCATGTGTCAGACTTACCTGTTCTTTAGAGATGGCGCGAACTGTTCGCCGGCGAACTTGTTCGCGCGAACATCGGGTGTTCGCGCTCGCCGGAAGTTCGCGAACGTCGCGCGACGTTCGCCATTTTGGGTTCGCCATTGTTGGCGCTTTTTTTTGCCCTCTCACCCCAGACCAGCAGGTACATGGCAGCCAATCAGGAAGCTCTCCCCTGGACCACTCCCCTTCCCTATAAAAACCGAAGCCCTGCAGCTTTTTTTCACTCTGCCTGTGTGTGCTGAAGAGATAGTGTAGGGAGAGAGCTGCTGCCTGTTAGTGATTTCAGGGACAGTTGAAAGTTTGCTGGCTAGTAATCGTTTTGATACTGCTCTGTTATTGGAGGGACAGAAGTCTGCAGGGGTTTGAGGGACATTTAAGCTTAGGTAGCTTTGCTGGCTAGTAATCTACCTTCTACTGCAGTGCTCTGTATGTAGCTGCAGTGGGCAGCTGTCCTGCTTCTGATCTCATCTGCTGACTGCTGCAATAGCAATAGTCCTTGTAAGGACTGCTTTTATTTATTTTTTTGTTGTTTTACTACTACTACTACTACTACTACTACTACTACTACTACTATAAGAGCCCAGTGCTATTAGTCTAGCAGTGTTGGGGAGTGGGACTGGTGTGCTAATCTGCTGCTCCTAGTAGTTCAGCAGCACCAACTTTAATTTTTTTTTTTTTAATATTCATTCTTTTTTTATTTAACTTTTTTTTATTTTACTACCGCTGTAGTAGTGTATAAGTTGACCTTTTAGGCATTATTTGCCCTGTAGGCATTTTTTGCCCAGTGTGTTATTCAACCAACTGCTATCTAGCTGTGTGACCGTGTTCACATTCTGTCTAAATATCCATAATATTACCGTCTCCAGAAAAAACACCGGAGTGACTTTTTTCAAGCAGCCATAATAAATTTTACGTAATCCGTATCCATCGCTGTAGTAGTGTATAAGTTGACCTTTTAGGCATTATTTGCCCTGTAGGCATTTTTTGCCCAGTGTGTTATTCAACCAACTGCTATCTAGCTGTGTGACCGTGTTCACATTCTGTCTAAATATCCATAATATTACCGTCTCCAGAAAAAACACCGGAGTGACTTTTTTCAAGCAGCCATAATAAATTTTACGTAATCCGTATCCATCGCTGTAGTAGTGTATAAGTTGACCTTTTAGGCATTATTTGCCCTGTAGGCATTTTTTGCCCAGTGTGTTATTCAACCAACTGCTATCTAGCTGTGTGCCCGTGTTCACATTCTGTCTAAATATCCATAATATTACCGTCTCCAGAAAAAACACCGGAGTGACTTTTTTTCAAGCAGCATTCTTATATTTTACGTAATCCGTATCCACCGCTGTGTATACGTTGACCTTTTAGGCATTATTTGCCCTGTAGGCATTTTTTGCCCAGTGTGTTATTCAACCAACTGCTATCTAGCTGTGTGACCGTGTTCACATTCTGTCTAAATATCCATAATATTACCGTCTCCAGAAAAAACACCGGAGTGACTTTTTTTCAAGCAGCATTCTTATATTTTACGTAATCCGTATCCACCGCTGTGTATACGTTGACCTTGTAGGCATTATTTGCCCTGTAGGCATTTTTTGCCCAGTGTGTTATTCAACCAACTGCTATCTAGCTGTGTGACCGTGTTCTCATTCTGTCTAAATATCCATAATATTACCGTCTCCAGAAAAAACACCGGAGTGACTTTTTTTCAAGCAGCATTCTTATATTTTACGTAATCCGTATCCACCGCTGTGTATACGTTGACCTTGTAGGCATTATTTGCCCTGTAGGCATTTTTTGCCCAGTGTGTTATTCAACCAACTGCTATCTAGCTGTGTGACCGTGTTCTCATTCTGTCTAAATATCCATAATATTACCGTCTCCAGAAAAAACACCGGAGTGACTTTTTTTCAAGCAGCATTCTTATATTTTACGTAATCCGTATCCACCGCTGTGTATACGTTGACCTTGTAGGCATTATTTGCCCTGTAGGCATTTTTTGCCCAGTGTGTTATTCAACCAACTGCTATCTAGCTGTGTGACCGTGTTCTCATTCTGTCTAAATATCCATAATATTACCGTCTCCAGAAAAAACACCGGAGTGACTTTTTTTCAAGCAGCATTCTTATATTTTACGTAATCCGTATCCACCGCTGTGTATACGTTGACCTTGTAGGCATTATTTGCACAGTGTTTTCTTCAAACCGCCATCTAGCTGTGTGAGCTTGTTCACATTTTGTCTAAATATTGATAATATTATCGTCTCTAGAAAAACCACTTGAGTTACTTTTTTTCAAGCAGCATTCATATATTTTACGTAATCCGTATCCACCGCTGTAGTAGTGTATACGTTGATCTTGTAGGCATTATTTGCACACTGTTTTCTTCAAACTGCCATCTAGCTGTGTGTATTATCGTTTCCAGAAAAACCAACTGAGTTTTTGTTGTTGTTGTTTTTTTAAAAATAATGCCAGGCAAAGGCAGGCCGCCACGCAGAGGCCGTGCTAGGGGCCGTGCTGCTATGCAATCCTGTGGCCCTAGCAAATTGCCCAGTTTTAAAAAGCCAATGACCCTGAACTCCCAAAATGCTGAAGAGGTAGTTGACTGGCTTACACAGCACACCCCATCCTCTACCGTTTCTAACTTTACCACAACATCCTCCTCATCCTCCACTGCTATGGCCACCCCACGTAACACTTCCTCCACCACCGGTGCCCCTTCTTCACTGGAGTCAGAGGAGTTATTTTCCCATGAGTTTCTTGAACTGAGTAATGCGCAACCATTATTGGCAGAAGAAGATGAAGGAGATGAGGACGTTACACCAGATTTAATTCTGGCAGAGAACACGACAGAGATGGACATAATGATGAGTGATGAGGAGGAGGAGGAGGTCCCCGCTGCTGCTTCCTTCTGTGATGTGTCAGAAGAAATTGATGCATCTGAGGAGAATGATGATGAGGAGATTGATGTTTTGTGGGTGCCTAGTAGAAGAGAGCAAGAGGAGGGTAGTTCAGATGGAGAGACGGAGAGTCAGAGAGGCAGTAGGAGAATAAGACTTAGAAGAAGCAGGGAGGCCAGCCCGCAGGGATCAGTAGGGCAACAACATGTATCGGCACCTGTGTTCAGCCGGCCAACGCACCCGCCATTGCCGCCAATGCCGCCAACTTCTACTGTTACCGCCAGATCGCAGACTTCCAAAAAGTCAGCAGTGTGGGATTTTTTTAATGTGTGTGCCTCTGACAAAAGCATTGTAATTTGCAATGAGTGCAGTCAGAAACTGAGCCTTGGTAAGCCCAACAGCCACATAGGTACAACTTCTATGCGAAGGCACATGAGCGGCAAGCACAAAGCACTTTGGGAGCAACACCTCAAAGGCAACAGGCAAACTAAAAGCCACACTCCTTCTGGTCCAGCATCTTACTGCTCTACCTCTGCTCTCCTTGACCCATCTGAACCACCCTCCACTCCGCCTTCCACCTTGACCACCTGTTCCCATTCCCAGTCATCTGCCACCAGCCAAGTTTCTGTGAAGGCCATGTTTGAGCGTAAGAAGCCAATGTCTGACTGTCACCCCCTTGCCCGGCGTCTGACAGCTGGCTTGTCTGCACTCTTAGCCCGCCAGCTTTTACCATACCAGCTGGTGGACTCTGAGGCCTTCCGCAAATTTGTAGCAATTGGGACACCGCAGTGGAAGGTACCCAGCCGCAATTTTTTTTCTAAAAAGGGAATACCACACCTGTACCAACATGTGCAGAGCCAAGTTACCGCATCTCTGTCACTTAGTGTTGGGCCAAAGGTCCATATGACTACTGACGCATGGTCCTCCAAGCATGGTCAGGGCAGGTATGTCACCTACACTGCCCACTGGGTGAACTTGGTAATGGCTGGGAATGGGAAGCAGGGAATGGGTAGCTCAACAACAACAACAACAGTGGAGTTGGTGTCACCGCCACGGATTGCACGCGGTTCTGCCACCACCTCTACTCCTCCATCGCTCTCTACCTCGTCTTCTTCCTCTTCTTCTTCTTACTCTGCTGCTGGGTCCTCCTTCTCCTCCTCCACACCTGTGCACCCCCAGCTCCCCCTAGGCTATTCGACGTGCCAGGTACGCCGTTGTCACGCTGTCTTGGGGATGACGTGCCTGGAAAGCAAAAACCATACCGGATCTGTACTCCTGTCATCTCTGCAGTCACAGGCCGATCGGTGGCTGACCCCACACCAACTGCAGATCGGAAAAGTGGTGTGTGACAATGGAAGCAATCTGTTGGCAGCGTTGAGACTGGGAAATTTAACACATGTGCCCTGCATGGCACATGTGTTAAATTTAATAGTCCAACGTTTTGTCTCCAAGTACCCAGGATTCCAGGACGTTCTCACCCAGTCCAGAAAGGTGTCGGCCCATTTCAGACGTTCCTACACAGCCATGGCACGCCTTGCTGACATTCAGCAGCGCTACAACATGCCAGTCAGGCGTTTGATTTCTGACAGCCAGACTCGCTGGAATTCAACGCTCCTTATGTTGGAACGTCTGCTGCAACAACAAAGGGCCGTCAACGAGTACCTTTTTGAACTGGGTGGTAGGACTGGATCTGCAGAGCTGGGGATTTTTTTCCCCCGTTACTGGGTGCTTATGCGCGATGCCTGCAGGCTCATGCGACCTTTTGAAGAGGTGACAAATATGGTCAGTCGCACCGAAGGCACCATCAGCGACCTAATACCCTTCGCTTTCTTCCTGGAGCGTGCCGTGCGACGAGTGACAGATGAGGCTGTAGACCAGCGTGACGAGGAGCTGGAAGCGCACGATTTATGGTCGCAATCACCAGAACGAACCCAGGCACCTGCTGCAACGCAGGGAGAGGTGCCAGAAGTGGAGTCAGAGGAGGAAGGTGGCTTTGTGGAGGAGGAGGAGGAGGACCAACAGGAGCAGGCTTCCCAGGGGGCTAGTGGTGACCTTTTGGGGACCCCTGGTCTTGTACGTGGCTGGGGGGAGGAGACCGTGGATGATGCAGTCCTTGATAATGAGGAAGCGGAGATGGATAGCTCTGCATCCAACCTTGTGAGAATGGGGTCTTTCATGCTGGCATGCCTGTTGAAGGACCCCCGTATCAAGAGGCTTAAGGAGAAGGACCTGTACTGGGTCGCAACGCTACTAGACCCTCGGTACAAGCATAAAGTGGCAGAAATGTTACCAACATACCACAAGTCCGAAAAGATGCGGCATTTACAAACCAGCCTGCAAAACATGTTGTACAATGCTTTTAAGGGTGATGTCACTTCAGGAACTCATCAACATTCCAGGGGCAGAGGTGCCAGTAATCCTGCCACGAGCACACCTGCAAGGACAAAGCCCTTTGGCCGGTCTGTAACATCAGACATGCAAATGTTTTTCTGTCCAAGGCAGCGCCACAACCCTTCTGGATCCACCCTCAAAGAACGCCTCGACCGGCAGGTAGCGGACTACCTGGCATTAACTGCAGATATCGACACTCTGAGGAGCGATGAACCCCTGGACTACTGGGTGCGCAGGCTTGATCTGTGGCCAGAGCTGTCACAATTTGCCATGAACCTCTTGTCTTGCCCAGCCTCAAGTGTGCTCTCAGAAAGGACCTTCAGTGCAGCAGGAGGGATTGTAACTGAGAAGAGAACTCGCCTAGGTCACAAAAGTGTCGATTACCTGACCTTTATTAAAATGAATGAGGGGTGGATCTCGGAGGGTTACTGCACGCCGGAAGACTTGTTCTGACTTCTATGCAGCTGTCCTTCTCTTCAAGCCTCATGACTCCACACACAGCTGTCCTTTAGCGTCCTCCTCCCTCCGCCACCGTTACAAACTAGGGTGCAAACCCTACTGGTTTAATTTTTTCTGGCCTCTGTGCTTCAGTGGCTGCGTCCAAAAAAACGGGGCAAACAATGTCTACAAGGTTAACGTATGGCGAAAAATTACTATTTTCAGCATTTAAATGGCATATTTTTTCTGGCAACTGTGCTTCAGTGGCTGCGTCCAAAAAAATGCATATTTTCTGCATTTATATGGCATAATTTTTCTGGCCTCTGTGCTTCAGTGGCTGCAACCAAAAAAATGCATATTTTCTGCATTTATATGGCATAATTTTTCTGGCCTCTGTGCTTCAGTGGCTGCAACCAAAAAAATTTATATTTTCAGCATTTATATGGCATAATTTTTCTGGCAACTGTGCTTCAGTGGCTGCGACCAAAAAAATGACTATTTTCAGCATTTATATGGCATATTTTTTCTGGCCTCTGTGCTTCAGTGGCTGCGGCCAAAAAAACTGGGCAAACAATGCCTACAAGGTCAACGACGTTGACCTTGTAGGCATTGTTTGCCCAGTTTTTTTGGCCGCAGCCACTGAAGCACAGAGGCCAGAAAAAATATGCCACATAAATGCTGAAAATAGTCATTTTTTGCCATACGTTGACTCAACGTATATGGCAAAAAATGACTATTTTCAGCATTTATATGGCATATTTTTTCTGGCAACTGTGCTTCAGTGGCTGCGTCCAAAAAAACTGGGCAAACAATGTCTACAAGGTCAACGTATGGCGAAAAATTACTATTTTCAGCATTTATATGGCATATTTTTTCTGGCAACTGTGCTTCAGTGGCTGCGTCCAAAAAAACTGGGCAAACAATGTCTACAAGGTCAACGTATGGCGAAAAATTACTATTTTCAGCATTTATATGGCATATTTTTTCTGGCAACTGTGCTTCAGTGGCTGCGTCCAAAAAAAACTGGGCAAACAATGTCTACAAGGTCAACGTATGGCGAAAAATGACTATTTTCAGCATTTATATGGCATATTTTTTCTGGCAACTGTGCTTCAGTGGCTGCGTCCAAAAAAACTGGGCAAACAATGCCTACAAGGGCAACGTATGGCAGTTGTTTAAAGAGAACAGTAGATTACTAGCCAGCAAAGCTACCTAAGCTAAAATGTCCCTCAAATCCCTGCAGACTTCTGTCCCTCCAATACAGAGCAGTATCAAGCAGATTACTAGCCAGCAAACTTACTATCATCTGTCCCTGAAATCACTAACAGCTCTCCCCCTACACTATCTCTTCCAAGCACACACAGGCAGATTTTTCAGATAAATTTTTGCCCTTGATCCCCCTCTGGCATGCCACTGTCCAGGTCGTTGCACCCTTTAAACAACTTTAAAATCATTTTTCTGGCCAGAAATGTCTTTTTTAGATGTTAAAGTTCGCCTTCCCATTGAAGTCTATGGGGTTCGCGAACCGTTCGCGAACCGCTCGCATTTTTGCGCAAGTTCGCGAATATGTTCGCGAACTTTTTTTCCGACGTTCGCTACATCCCTATTCTTCACAAATGTCCCACACTGACTAGTTTTATTCTATGACTGCTTCAGTATGTATCCAAGTCTAGCTAGTTTTGTTGTGTGTCCATGACAAACTTGGTTTATAGTTTCTCCATTGTATTGTATCAGTAATCATTTCAATGGTCTAATATTGGGTTATCTGCCTAAACCAATACCTAGTGATGTTCCACGGATCACCAGGCCAATATGTGAAGCTTCAGTTCCTACTGAAAACAAAAGGCTGTCAAGGGGGTTCCAGGAATCATAGTTTGGAAACAGCTAAAGAGCCACAGTTTCTTTTGTCCCCAGGACTAATGGGAAATCCCTGTTCTGTGACTAGATCTTCTAGCCTTGGTGAGGCCCCTAGAATAGATGTATGATGTGTGTAAGAAACAAATTACATACATTAGGGGGCCCATTCACTAAGTTTGAGTGAAGGAATAGAGGGAAAAATACTTGAATTTTGAGTAGTTTTTTGTGCTCCTCAACTATCAAATTGGCGTAAATTCGCCTGAGTAGAATGATTCGAATAAATACTTTGACTGCCTACTTCGCCACCTAAAACCTACCGAATTGCTTTAAAAGCCTATGGGAAAGTCCCATAGGCTTGTTTTCTAAGTTTTTCATAGAATAAAAAGGCATTCGATCGAGCATTCGATTGAATGAAAATCCTTCGATCGAATATTCGATCGTGCGACTATTCGCCGGGGGCGAATATTCGCCCATTCGACTATTCGCCGGCGCGTAAATTCGCCTGAATTGCCTATTCGTTTCTATTCCCCAGTCGAATTTCGAGGGATTTAACCCCTCTAAATTTGACCCTTGATACATCTGCCCCTAGGTGTGAACACCAGTTAAAGGTATCCGATTCCTCATCATTTCAGAAGAGAAACTGAATAAATGATGGGTATTAATGTTTCATAATACATGGGAGTATATCTGTATAGATAATAGGGACTTATTTGTATTGGGGAATCGTCTGGGTGGATACAATTCTTATTACTCTCTGGTGGATTCTTCTTCCCGTTCTTGTAGTTGCCTGAGGGCCAAAGAAACCTTTTATGTGGTTTATAATCCCAGCAATCTCCGTGACATCCCATATGGGAAATGCATTATACATGACTCTATGACCTAAGGTCACGCACTTAATGAAAACACAATAGGGATTGAATTAATGGGGCCCTTAAATAAAACAGCTTTTGCCATTGTTGCACTTGTTATACGTGTATTGGTATTTGCAAAAGAGGACGTTTTGATGTTTTGTTGGATGGATTTAAAAATGTGGAAATGGTAAAATATATAAACTAATGTTAAATTGGCCACTCAAAGCCTCCCAGTCTCACCAGTTCTCTGTTGGCGGATAGACTGGCACTTATACTATTCGTGTACACAAAATACAAGTCTGTTCATACCTTTATACAGTGTTAATCAAATGACCTCCACCTGGGAGTAACATAGTATGTTTTCTAGTATTACCATAATTGTATCTGGGCTCAGTTTCTTGTTACAATAAATAGAGATGGATCGGAGAGAAGCAGTAGCCCCATCCATTTAAATCTGAGAATTGATTTATGCAAATAAAGGTTTTTGCCAGTTGATCTAAAAAACATCCACTATTCATTTGGGACAGGTTCTTCCATATTTATTCATTCCAATAATCCCATCAACCCCAGCTCCTCCCAACATAATAACATCAATACGCTTAATTTACATTTTCCTTCTAAAAACAAGAGAAAACCCAAATTCACAATCTGACTTTGTCTCTGCCTTTGATGAGATTTAATTATTGTGTGACTTGTGTAGTGATGAGCGAATTTATTCTGCAGGCGTAAATTTGCGGTGAATTCCCGCGATTCGCTATCAACAAATACATTTGCAAAATCGAAAATTTGTCCCTGGCAAAAAAATTGGATGCTGGCGAAGGTGCGTCGGCGACGTTTTGTGAATTTTGCAAAATTCGCATATTTTTGAGCGCAGCGAAACAGCACAAATTTGCCCATCACTAGACTTGTGTACTTTGTACTGTTCCCTTGTATAAAAGTATATTGTAGAGATGCTGCACAGAGAGCAGGTTACGGGGGGGGGGGCATCAAAACTCATCAAAAACGTATCAGGTGAGTTTGTGCTGCTTTCTGAAACAACTTTAAATTAACTTTTAGTATGATGTAGAGAGTGATAATCTGAGTTAGTTTGCAATTGGTTTTCCTTTTTTTATTATTTTTGATTTATCTTTTTATTCAGCAGCTCTTCAGTTTGCAATTTCAGCCATCTGGTTGCTAGGGTACAAATGACCACCATACATTGATTTGAATAAGAGACTGGAATATGAATAGGAGAGGCCTGAATAGAAAGAGGAGTAATACAAAGTCGCAATAACAATACATTTGTAGCTTTCCAGAACATTTTCTTTTTAGATAGGGTCAGTGACCCCCACTTGAAAGCTGGAAAGAGTCAGAAGAAAAAAAACTATAAAAAATAAATAATGAAAACCAACTGCCATGCCATTCTATAACATACATAAAGTTAATTTAAAGGATCAGTAACATCAAAAAATAAAAAATGTAAAAAAATTAGTTTGTATACTACGAAAAAAAAACACCAACACATATTAAACTTTAAAATCGCAAAGTCTTTATTTAGAAAACACTTACCGAATCTCCACTTCCGCTCCTCTTCAGAAAAGGCGATCGGGTGATCCATCGTGCGGCGCTTCATTTCTTCTCTCTGCCTTCCTTATAGGAGATCACAGTCACAAATATGGAGCGCTCACCTCCCCAAACATCCACTTCTGTTGTGTCAGGTGCTGAACCTGAAGACCCAATCCTGTCCCAGGGTCACCTATATCTATAGAAGAAAATTACAGACAGCACACTGTTAAACTTGCAAAAGTGCTCAGATGCTAAATTTATTCAGCCCATAGCATACAAAAAGGCAACGTTTCCGGCCTACTAGGCCCTTTATCAAGCTTGATAAAGGGCCTAGTAGGCTCGAAATGTTGCCTTTTTGTATGCTATGGGCTAAATAAATTTTGCATCTGAGCCTCTTTATAGGTCCCTGGTGAGACCTCATCTGGAGTATGCAGTGCAGTTTTGGCCTCCAGTCCTTAAAGGGATACTGTCATGGGAAAAACATTTTTTTTTCAAAATGCATCAGTTAATAGTGCTGCTCCAGCAGAATTCTGCACTGAAATCCATTTCTCAAAAGAGCAAACAGATTTTTTTATATTCAATTTTGAAATCTGACATGGGGCTAGACATTTTGTCAATTTCCCAGCTGCCCCAAGTCATGTGACTTGTGCTCTGATAAACTTCAATCACTCTTTACTGCTGTACTGCAAGTTGGAGTGATATTACCCCCTCCCTCCCCCCCCCCAGCAGCCAAACAAAAGAACAATGGGAAGGTAACCAGATAGCAGCTCCCTAACACAAGATAACAGCTGCCTGGTAGATCTAAGAACAACACTCAATAGTAAAAACCCATGTCCCACTGAGACACATTCAGTTACATTAAGAAGGAAAAACAGCAGCCTGCCAGAAAGCATTTCTCTCCTAAAGTGCAGGCACAAGTCACATGACCAGGGGCAGCTGGGAAATTGACAAAATGTCTAGCCCCATGTCAGATTTCAAAATTGAATATAAAAAAAATCTGTTTTTTCTTTTGAGAAATGGATTCAGTGCAGAATTCTGCTGGAGTAGCACTATTAACTGATTCATTTTGAAAAAAACATGTTTTTCGATGACAGGATCCCTTTAAGAGGGATATAAATGAGCTGGAGAGAGTGCAGAGACTAAGTGCAACTAAACTGGTTAGAGGGAGGGAAGACTTAAATTATGAGGGGAGACTGTCAAGGTTGGGGTTGTTTTCTCTGGAAAAAAGGCGCTTGCGAGGGGACATGATTACACTTTACAAGTACATTAGAGGACATTATAGACAAATAGCAGGGGACCTTTTTACCCATAAAGTGGATCACCGTACCAGAGGCCTCCCCTTTAGACTAGAAGAAAAGAACTTTCATTTGAAGCAACGTAGGGGGTTCTTCACAGTCAGGACAGTGAGGTTGTGGAATGCACTGCCGGGTGATGTTGTGATGCTGATTCAGTTAATGACTATAAGAATGGCTTGGATGATTTCTTGGGCAGACATAATATCAAAGGCTATTGTGGTACTAAACTCTATAGTTAGTATAGATATGGGTATATAGAATTTATGTGAAAGTAGGGAGGGGTGTGTGTATGGGGCTGGGTTTTCATTTGGAGGGGTTGAACTTGATGGACTTTGTCTTTTTTCAACCCAATTTAACTATGTAACTATGTAACTATGTAACTTTTGCAAGTTTAACACTGTGCTGCTGGGAATTTTCTTCCTTATAGGAGATAGCTAGGGAGGAGAAATCGAGCGACGCATGATGGATCATCGCCCTGTCACCTTTTCTGAAGAGGAACGCAAGCAGATATTCCGTAAGTTATTTCTAAATAAAGACTTTACGATTTTGAAGTTTACTATATGTTGGGGTTATTTTTTTGAAGTATACAAATGAATACTTTTTTTAAAAAAAATGTGATGTTACTGGTCCTTTAAAAGTGAAGCACCCCTATAATATTCACAGCACATTCATATGATTATAATAAAAATACATTTAAAAAAAAAAAAAGGAAACAAGTTACAAAGAATAAAAGTACCAGAGTGATGTCATTTCCCAGCAGTGGGGATTGAAACCTTCCTAGTTTCTTGTTTCAGGGGCTTTTAAGTATCTCTTGGGGGCCAAGGTGATGCAATTAGGGGAGTCAAAGGTTGACAGCAATTATCATGAGCAGCTGTTTTAGTGCTTTTGCCACTGTGGTGATAGTTCAGAGATGGCAGGGGGCAGAGGGAGGGAAGGTATTTTGTGTTTCTAATTATTGTGGGATGTTACATAGTAACATAGTAAGTAAGGTTAAAAAAAGACACATGTCCATCGAGTTCAACCTTTTTTTTTTTATTAACTACCTATCTGCCAGTTGATTCAGAGGAAGGCAAAAAAAAACCCATCTGAAGCCTCTCCAATTTGCCTTAGAGGGGGAAAAATTCCTTCCTGACTCCAAAATGGCAATGGGACCAGTCCCTGGATCAACTTGTACTATGAGCTATTTCCCATAACCCTGTATTCCCTCACTTGCTAAACACCATCCAACCCCTTCTTATACCTATCTAATGTATCAGCCTGTACCACTGATTCAGGGAGACAATTCCACATCTTCACAGCTCTCACTGTAAAAAACCCCTTCCCAATATTTAGGCGGAACCTCTTTTCTTCTAATCGGAATGGGTGACCTTGTGTCAGCTGGAAAGACCTACTGGTAAATAAATCATTAGAGAGATTATTATATGATCCCTTATATATTTATACATAGTCATCATATCACCCCTTAAGTGCCTCTTCTCCAGCGTGAACATCCCCAATTTGGCCAGTCTTTCCTCATAGCTAAGATTTTCCATATCTTTTACCAGCTTAGTTGCCCTTCTCTGTACCCTCTCTAATACAATAATGTCCTGTTTGAGTGATGGAGACCAAAACTGTACGGCATATTCTAGATGGGGCCTTACAAGTGCTCTATACAGTGGAAGAATGACCCCTTCTCCCTTGACTCTATTCCCCTTTTAATACAGCTCAAGATCTTATTTGCCCTTGATGCTGCTGACTGGCATTGCTTGCTACAGCCAAGTTTATCATCTACAAGGACTCCAAGTCTTCAAATAATTTGCCTTCAAATAATTTGCCTACCACAGATGTCAAGCTTACTGGCCTATAATTGCCAGGCTGAGATCGTAATCCCTTTTTAAATATTGGAATAACATCAGCTTTTCTCCAATCCATAGGCACTATACCAGATGACAGTGAATCTGAGAAAATCAGAAATAAGGGCTGGTCTAAAACTGAACTAAGCTCTCTTAGAACCCGGGGGTGTATGCCATCAGGCCCTGGAGCCTTGTTTACATTAATTTGTATTAAAGCTTTTTGAATCATATCCTGAGTCAGCCACTGACTAGATTGAGCTGAACCATTCGTGCAGTTATTAAGTGAGCCTGTGAACCCAGACTCCTCTATTGTATACACTGAAGAAAAGAACTGATTTAACACATTTGCCTTATCTGTATCTGTTACAACCATACTGGTACCATTATTTAATGGAGCAACACTCTCAACCTGCATCTTTTTATTATTAATATATTTAAAAAACTTTTTAGGGTTAGTTTTCACCTCCACCGCAATTAACTCTTCATTTCTTTTCTTAGCCTTCCGGATTGCTGATTTACAACATTTATTACAGTGTTTATATTCATTAAATGCAGCTTCTGTCCCTACAGATTTGTAGTTTTTAAATGCCTTTCTCTTCTTTCCCATTAACTTCTTTACTTTACTGTATTAAGCCACACAGGATGATTCTTAGAGCTTCTACATTTAGTCCTTAAGGGAATAAATTGAGAACAGTAATGATTTAATATCATTTTAAAGGACAACCATTTCTGTTCTGTGTTTTTAGCTGAAAACCTAATGCCCCAATCAATGCTCTGTAGGGCAGCCCTCAAGGCACTAAAATTAGCTTTTCCAAAATTCATGGTTTTTGTTGCCCCAGAATATTTTTGTTTTTTGCACCAGACATTAAAAGATATAATCTTATGGTCACTATTACCCAGGGGTTCAATGACTTGCACATTTGCTATAAGTTCTGGCTCATTTGAGATCACTAAATCAAGAATAGCATTTTTTCTGGTAGGCTCCTCAACAATTGTGCTAAAAAATTGTCGTGCAATAAGTTTATAAACTTGTTCCCATTAACTGATCTAGCAGTACCGTTGCTCCAGTCAATATCTGGGTAATTAAAATCCCCCATTATCATTACTTTACCTAAACTAGTAGCCTTTTCTATTTGCATTAGGAGCTTTGCCTCTTCCTCCTCACTTACATTAGTGGGTCTATAGCATACGCCTACGATTAATTTGCTGGATTCTTTACAATTGGTGAAGAACTCCACCCATATGACTTCTGCCCCCTCATTTTCTAACATAACCTCCTCCTTTATATGAGCTTTTAAATCCTGCCTAACATACAGACATACCCCTCCTCCTTTTCTATTGCCTCTGTCCCTCCGAAACAAAGTATAGCCACTGATATTAACTGCCCAGTCATGCGACTCATTCAGCCATGTTTCGGCCACACCAATCACATCATATTTTCTTTCCAACACCAGCAGCTCCAGCTCTCCCGTTTTACCTGTCAGACTTGCATTTGTAAACATACATTTAATACTGGCACCATATTGAACATATAACATGTGGTCCTTAGGGATGTAGCGAACCGCCGACAATGTGTTCGCGAACGCCGTTCGCGAACACCGGCAAAAAATGCGAACAGTTCGCGAACAGTTCGCGAACTTCGAACATCCGAAAATCGTTCGATTCGAACGATCAAAGGATTTTAATCGTTCGATCGAACGATTTCCATTCGAATCGAACGATCGAAGCCATTGGATCGAATGATTTCATTCAATCCAATGGCTTCGATCGTTCGATTCGAACGAAAATCGTTCGATTTTAGGGATCGAATGGTCGAACGATTTTGACGCGAACGCCTATTGGCGAACGTCGCGCGACGTTCGCGAACTTGCGGCGGACGCGAACAGTCGAAGTTCGCGCGAACTAGTTCGCCGGCGAACAGTTCGCTACATCCCTAGTGGTCCTCCCTATCCTTGTTCTCTGGCTTCCTGAGTGTTCAGATTAACCTTCGGCCGAGCCTTTAATGTTCATCTGGCAGTTTGGGACCTGTATTCCCCTCCTACACTGTTCATTATACAGGAAAATGCTTCTAACCGGGATGTGTCTTATTTATCATGGGATAGCACCGTGAGCTGGGCAAAGGGCAAATGACATATTAATGACAACAAGGTTATTTCCTTTTTCACTGTAATAATAAAACAGTATCTTGTACTTGATCCCAACTAAGATGTAATAAATCTTTATTGGAAGCAAAACCAGCCTATTGGGTTTATTTAATGTTTACATGATTTTCAAGTAGATGTTTGCTAAGATGTGGCCTTCGCAGAAAGCTATAATATTCCTCTTATTTCCCTAACATCTAAGTTTTGGCCATTGATAAGAGCCCACTCGAGTCAGGTCTGGTGAGACAAAAATCCAGGTCTTTGTCCATGTGTATAGACAATATGCATTGTGAAAAATTATCTTTTCACATTCTTGGCGGTTCTTCACCCCATTAATCCTGGCGTTACCCTGGTTGCAGGTAGGGATGTAGCGAACTGCCGTTTTGGTGTTCGCGAACGCCGTTCGCGAACACCGGCAAAAATGCGAACAGTTCGCGAACTTCGAACACCCGCAAAATCATTCGATTCGAACGATCGAAGGATTTTAATCGTTCGATCGAAGGATTTTCGTTCGAATCGAACGATCGAAGCCATTCGATCGAATGCTTTTCATTCGATCGAATGCTTACAATCGTTCGAACGAATGGAAATCGTTCGATTTTAGCGGTCGAAGGAATCGAATGGTCGAATGGTCGAACGATTTTTATTCGAATCGAACGCGAACTCAAATTGGCGAACGTCGCGCAAGGTTCGCGAACATTCGGCGGACGCGAACAGTCGAAGTTCGAGCGAACTAGTTCGCCGGCGAACAGTTCGCTACATCCCTAGTTGCAGGTACACAACCCTCACATTGATTGGGTAACTGGGGAGGTTATTCAGTGGGGTTCCAAGTGTAAAGATTCTTGTCTAGTTTCCACTCAAATGGTGGCAGTTACTTCCGTAGAGGAACTCCCTTCAGTAAAGCAGTGTACTACGTCTCGTTCTGGGGTACATGGTTCTCTTTCGGCAGTTACATTCACTCAAAAAAAGAGCAGCCAATAAGTCCCGTAGGGAGGTATTCAAATATTGGGTTGGGGACTTGGTTTGGTTATCTACAGTGAATATCAAGCTTAAAATTCAATTTCTTAAGTGGTGGCCCAGGTTTATTGTTCCATATCCTGTTGTGGAGATTGATAACCCTACCTTTGTCTGTCTTAAGCTGCCTGATATGTTTATGTTATCTAATTTGTTTCATGTTTCCATGTAGAAAACCTGCTGTACTGGTCCGCCAGCAATCATGTCCTCCTCCAGGGTTGGTAAAGGGTCGGTTAGCTCCTCCTCCTCCTCGGGGGGGTAATGTAAGGATCCTTTACCCTGGTGGTCAAGTGGCCGGCAGGGAGGTCCACTGCACCTCCAGCAGGGACGCCCGCTCCGGTGAGGATCTGTGTGGCTTCTTCGGCACCAGTTCCCCTATGGCTCGCGCGTCCAATATCCTTGGAAAAACAATCAAGCCCCCTTGCTCGTCCAGAACCCTGTACGCATATGTATCTCCATAAAAATAATTTCCTTTTTCTTGTAATAATAAAACAGTATCTTTTACCTGATCCAAACTAAATTACAAAAAGATCCCTCATACGGAAAACCCCAGGATTCTGGATAACATGTCCCTTACCTGTTATAATAAAACAGTAGCTTGTACTTGATCCCAACTACAATATAATTATTCCTTATTGGAAGCAAAACCAGCCTATTGGGTTTATTTCATGTTTATATGATTTTCCAGTAGACTTAAGGTATGAAGATACAAATTATGAAAAGATCCGTTATGTAAAAAAAACCCTGGTCCCAAGCATTCTGGATAATAGCTCCCATACCTGTATCTGTACTCATATGTATCTCCATAATGATCCTTGGAAATCGGTTTTGGCTAAGGCCCCACTATTGACTTGGCCAATTTTGAGTCTATCTAATGTTGAAGGAATTAACTACATCAGAGATGGGAAAAAGACTGGATCTGGAAAGATACCATTTGGATATCCAGTTCTTTGGTGCAATTCTATATTTCAGCTAGATTCTAAAGGGAATTAATGTAGGCAACTAGGCCAGCTATTAAAAGTCAGAAAATTGTAGAGCAGGCACTTGAGTAAACAAAATCTTCCACCAGGCAGTAGATATAAGTAAAAATGCTTATTATGTCAAAAATTACAACCTTACGCATTTCGTGTTCAACACTTAGTCATAGGCTAACTGTACACAATTCAAACAAGATATTTAAACATTAGTACACCAATCACATAACACTTTCAATTTCCCAATTAACAAATCAGCATTCAACAGATCATTAAGAACAACCATTTATTTTAAGGCTAAAACCAAACCCATTGTGAAGTCATAGATGCCATATTGGTGCACTTCAACCTGACGTCAAGGCTTGTACCTGATCAAAGAGGAGGAGACAAGGTTAAGATGCTGCTACATTTATAAACAAAATGGATATTCATGTTGGCTGTTAGATTTCCCAAAGGATTGATCAATGAATATGACGTACCTTGCTATTTCTTATTTGTTCAATTCCATGTATGTTCTTTCCTATTTTAAAGATTTAACCAATAAAGTTTGTCTTGTTTTGAATTGACTTCAGGTTGAGGTGTACCAATATGGCATCTATGACTTCACAATGGGTGTGAATTTAGCCTCAAAATAATTGGCTGTTCTTCATCTGTTGGATGCTGATTTGTTGATTGGGAAATTGGAAGTGTTATGTGATTGATGTACTGATGTGTAAATATCTTGTTTGGAATTGTGTTCAGTAAGCCTATGATAACACAAAATGCGTAAAGCTGTAATTTTTGACATAATAAACATTTTACATATATTTATTGCCTGGTGGAGGATTGCCTTTACTCAAGTGCCTGCTTTTCTGGTTTTGAACCACTCCCTTTGCTGGAGGCTCCGGGTGGTGCCCCTGGGCCTCTTTTCTCATCTGGTGAGTTACTTAGCTACATAGGACAGCCCACATTTGTACAGCTATTAAAAGTGCAAAGTCTGCCACCAAGCCCAACTTTCTCCATCAAGGAGTAGTGACAACTGTTAATGCCACCAAGTTACATAGGGCTGGTTACTCAAGTCAATGTCCTTCAGGTCGCCAGTAACTGACGGGATTATCCCCAACAAAGAATGAGAGGATACTTTGGCAGAGTGGTTAAAATTTCATACGTTCAAGTATAATGTTATGGAACCTTTGTTCTGGGAAGAGGACAAGAAGTCTACCTTTCTTGTGTTTTACATTTGTTTCATTTAGCTTTTCTTTCAGGTACAATTTTTGGTCCTAGGGACATGTGATCACATAGACCTTATTTGGTTGGATTGAACTTACTTAAACTTATCAAACATGGCCAGTGATATGCTTTATATATATGGAGTGTAATTATGATTAGATACCCAGGTCTATAGCAGTGGAGCAGAAGTCCTTTGTTTCCTTTTCTCACTGTAACTTTGGTTACACAACCTGAGCTTCACACAGCATTGGGCTGGGGCAATGGGTATTATGAAGGATGCAACTCTTAAAGACCCACGGGCCCCTACTGATGACAATGGGAATCTCATGAAGCTTCCAGCAGACAATTTCACACTGTTTTTGCCTAAAACGGTACACAGGCATATTCTCAAATGAAATTTGTTTGTATTGTAAGGCCTAGCACAAAACGTTGGAAATGAGCCACATTCATATCTGGGACATATCTCCTTCTCCCACTTACATTCCAGCTCCTGCATCCCAGTTCTAGGAACCAACTCTGATTACCTTTTCCACATCTTAATCGTGAATGTTTATATACAACGCAAGGCTTGAGCTGTGGGCTGCTGCATCTCAGTCAGTGGGAACTAAAGTCATGGTATAAACATTTTACTGATCTAAAGCAGCTCATATCAAGTGAACCAACCAATCCTGTCCTCCCTTATTTCATTTTTCCCATTAAAGGAGAATACATGTGTTAAGTGTGTTGGTTATTTGGCACACTGGTACAGTAGCTCCTATTTAGATACAACAATAGCAACTCTGCACATATGATGGCAAAGCGGAGGAACTGATACCCTAACACATATATTAGTGCTTTAGTGTAGAACATCACAAACCAACGGCAAGACTATTAGTTAAATGATAGCAATGATACCCAGCATATACACATCTGGTTGCTATGGTGCCACTTACCTAAAGTTTAAGAACAGATTAAAAAGTATGAGTGTCCCTGCTCAGGAAATGCTGCTGCCCTCCCATATATATTTAAGAAGGCCATTGTGGAGGCTCAGTGGGACATCAGAAGTCCAATGGAACATTATGTAGAAGACTTCATAAAAAGTCAGGTCATTAGTTGGCTGTTGAAAGCATTTTGCCACCATGTATTTTCCTTTTAGTCTGCATTTTCCCAGCCCTGTTTGGGAAAAGTATGGAGCTTCTGTAATTTAATCTAATCCATTTGTTTGTGCTCCACTACTGCAGCTAAAAAATCAGAGACAAGTGTGTCTTCTAAATGATGGAATCCCAACATGATCTGAACTTGCTTCTATTCCAGTCTGTATCCTCAGCTGTTGGAAGTTGACCTCCATAAGAGTTTAGGATAGTCACAAATTAAGGACCACAAAGACCCAAAAAAAATTTCTTGCTATGAATAATGCCTTTGTCAGCGCATAAATGTGGAAGGATAGCACCTGATAATGTGAATCTGGTGGAACCTGACGTGATGTTGAAAAGCAATTTAAATTATGGCTGCAAAATGGTTAAGATTATAGTTCATAGAACATAACAAAGAAGGGGTGTATGTGGCAGCACTCCAAGGCCAAATAAAAATACAATGGAAGTGCAGCTGATCTGACCAAGATAGTTACAAACATACAAAAAAGAAACAATTGATCAACGCACATTCCCTGGTCCCCTGCTTCACAAATGAATTTAGCGTCTAAGCTAATGCATGTATTTTGCAAAACAGGGGTTTTTAGTTACTAAATTATGATCATAAAATTGATAGGCCGCCATGCCACAACAAGGTAAAGCTCATATGGTTGCTGAATTTTTTTCTTCTTGTACTTTTGTAACTATCTTGGCCAGATCAGCTGCACTTCCATTGTATTATTATTATTTGGCCTTGGAGTGCTCCCACATATACTCGTTGATCCATTTTTTCCTTTTTGTATGTTTGTAACATAGCAAAGAAACATGGACATGTGTTCCCAAATTGTGGAAGCCAATAGAAATCCAGGGATGTTATCCTTTACTTATTAGTACAGGTATGGGATCTGTTATCCGCAAACCCATTTTCAGAAAGCTCTGAATTATGGAATGGCTGTCTCCATTTTATCCAAATAATCCTAATGTTTAATAATACCTTGTATTTGTACTTAAAGGGCATGTAAAAGGCAAAACAAATAAAATCCCATTTTTACTTTTTTTAATAAAAATAAACCTATCTCCAATATACTTTAATTAAAAAATGTGTACCGTTTCTATAAGAAACCTGACTGTATGCATGGAAATTCTCTCTTCATTTACTGCTGTGGCTAGGAATTGTCAGACGGTCCCTAACTGCTCTGCAGGGAAACAATCATACTTATGCACAGCAGGGGGAGCTCCCACCGCCAGCTATGCAGAACTCAAGCAGCTTTGTTTATGACAGTCCCTAAGCAGCCCAGACCACATTGAGCATGTGCACACAGTCTAAAGCTGGCCATAGACTCAAAGATCCGCTCGTTTGGCGACATCGCCAAACGAGCGGATCTTTCCCCGATATGCCACTAACGGCGTGGCTATATCGGGGGTAATTAGAACGTTCGGCCGATCGAATTACGATGCGCCAAGGGGCTCCGACGGGTCAGTCGGGTAAAAATCCAACCTTCCCGATCGATATTGTGGCCAGATATTGATCGGGAAGACCCGTCGGAAGCCCCCATACACAGGCAGATAAGCTGTCAAATCGGTCCAAACGACCGATATCGGCAGCTTTATCTGCCCGTGTATGGCCACCATTAGTCTTGCACAGATGTTTAACAAAGTTACAAGATGGTGACCCCCTGTAGCCAAATTTGTAAACATAAATCATTTGTTTGATTAGGCTTGTGGTGCAGTAAGTTCATGTTTATATTTATTATACAAAATACAGCATTTCTAGCCTTATTCTATTTTAGATTTTACATGCCCTTTAATTAATCCTTATTGGAAGCAAAACCAGTCTATTGGGTGTATTTAATGTTTACATGATTTTCTAGTAGACTTAAGGTATGAAGATCCAAATTATGTAAAGATCTGTTATCCGGAAAACCCAGGTCCCGAGTATTCTGGGTAACAGGTCCCATACCTGAACAATTAAGATGCTACATAACTACATGCTACATAGCTCTTAAACATACTCATACAGTCCTAAGTTAATACAAGTTTATGTTCCCATGAAGCAAAATGTCTATAACAAAGGCTCAGATGCTGGACTATTATTGGTCTAAGAATCTAAGAAAGATGGACAGAACCAGGTTTTTCATTCAGGTGGGAGGAACATAACATGTTTTTTTTCAACCCCAATAACTCTAGTTTGGCTTCGAAAGAGATGGGGGATCTGTTATCCAGAAACTCATTATCCAGAAAGTTAATGATGGAAAGGTCATCTCCCATGGACTCCATGTCAAATAAATACATTTTTTTAAATATTTCCTCTTTCTCTGTAATTAAAAACCGGTACCTTGTAAGTTTAAGTTCCCATGAAGCTAAATGTCTATACAAAAGACTCAGATGCCAGACTATTGTTGACTATAAGAATCTAAGACAGATGGACAGAACGAGGTTTTTCATTAAGGTGGGAGGAACATCACAAGGAAAGTAAACTTTTACCAAAAAGGGGATAAACACAGGGAAAGCTACAGGGTAAATGTAAAGAATTCAAACCAGTGTCGGACTGGCCCGGTGGGACACCGGGAAAAAACCCGGTGGGCCCCGACCCTCGTGGGCCCCCGCCGGGCCAGACCCCCTCTAATAGTATAAAAAAATGTTAAAAAGTTTTCGGCGATGCGCATCGCATCGGCACTTGCGCATGCGCATCGGCGCTTGCGCGCCGAGAAGTGCGCTCGCGCATGCGCATGGAGGCGTTCGAGCGGCGAAGTAGGGGGCGGGGGGCCCTGGACCAGCAGTCCCGGTGGGCCCCGGTCCCCCCAGTCCGACCCTGATTCAAACAAATTTAAAGAATTCAACATTTAAGAATTTAAGGGAGCAGAACATGACATGTTTTTTTTCAACCCAAGTAAATCTAGTTTGGCTTGGAAAGAGATGGGGGAAATCCATTATCCAGAAAGTTCAGGATTATGGAAAGGTCATTGACTCCATTTCAATCAAACCCTTTAAGAAATCTAAAAGCATTTTCTCTTTCTCTGTAATAATAAACTCGTACCTTTATGCCAGCTAAGAGGTTATAATCCTTATTGAAGGCAAAACAATTCTATTGAATTTATTTGATTTTTCAGTAGACTTTCTAAATAATGTAAAGACCCCTTTATTCAGAATACCCCAGGTCCAAACATTCTGGATAACATGTCCCAGACCTGTACAATGCAAAAAAGGGGGAAATCTGCCATGTTTTTTTTTTCAACTTAGCAGCAGGTCTATGCTTCGTTTTCGACAAATGAGATCTGCATTCTCCCCATGAATACAGTGCTCCCTGTGTTCGGAAATGCTGGATTCATGAGGGTAAGGGCAGAGGAATGTAAGCAAACATTATCCTCAACCCTCGTTTTATCTTTTTAAGACTCTATCATGATATTATCCTACAGTTATTATGCAATTATCATCCTGTGAATACTACATGTTCAGTAGCAGCATGGAAAGAGATATATTGGTCTCAGTCTCAACAAAAGGATAAGTTTGTCAAATTCCACTTCCATATTTTGAGGTTTATTAAGCTTATCAAAAGATTGCTCTAAATGTTCCACTAAAATATAATCTCATGTCCGGAGGAGACAAACTCTCAAATCTGGATACAATGCAGGGAGTTTCCTCCATTGAGAACCTCTCTCTCCAGTTACTGGACCTTCAGTCCAACAAACCCCTCACCTCATCATTATACAAGAAAATAAACATTTCTATTGAAATTAATTAATCCTGGTTCCTCAGCAGAGTATTTTGGTTTCATCATTCACAGATAGTTAAGTTAGTTGTGGGGTTGAAACGTGTAGATCTGTGGTGGTATAAGACTTGTTGGTCACCTCCACAATGACCAGGGCACTATCTGGAGATTCCCAAACAACTTTATTGAGTAGATTTCCCTACCCTGTGCCAAGAGAACTTAAAATCACTACTGCATCAGCGACCACCTCCAGACAAGAGCAATTGTTTCTTGGACAAGCAATAGGATGATCTAAAACTCAAGGGAACTTGAGAGATCTAAGGCTAGATGACACTATTAATTTGAATTCTCTGCAGGCGAGAATCCACTGCCCTTACTGCTCCACTTGTTCTGAAGACTTGGATTTTGGCACGAAATGCAAAATGTCACTTTTGGGGACCGAAATCAACCATGTATGCCTGTACCAGAATGGAAGCAATGCTTCAGGACTGGAAGCACAATGGGGCAGTGGATTCTTTGGACAGAGACGGAGATCCGCCATCGCCTGGCCCTGGCCTAAAGGTCATACTATTGTTGCTGCAATTCATTATCCAGCCAATCTCCAGGTTTAATGAATGGATTCCATACAAGAATCACAGACAAGCCAAAAAACACATGAAACTTAGTTTTGTAGTAATTTGTTTGATTTTATCAGTGAGTGTTTAGCCAGCTTAGGAATTTCTGGTAGGCATTGCATCTCACGTATTATTAGCTCACCAAGCCCGGCAAAATAATTCCTATTTACAGAATGTTTGCCCAGCTGTCCCAAGTGTATGGCTACACTTAGTAGGCCAGTTGTATAGGGGAGTGTATTTCACATTACTCATGCCATATGTAATAGTAGCACTGTAACCTGTATAGGGCAGGGACCTCCTTTGTTACTTAGCATGTGATAGTTAAGCTTTGCAGATTTATTTATATTTATACACGGATTCGGTATGGTACTGGGCTAATAAGAATGTTAAGTATCTAGGAGTAGTAATGGGCAAATTTATTCGCGGGCGTCAAAATATATTTGACACTGGAGACAATTCTGACGCCCGTGCCAATTCCGACACCGACGTTCCACGAGTTTTTTGCAGTATCGCGAATTTCGTGGGACGTTTGCGTTTTTTTTCGGCAAAACGGGAGAAATTCGCCCATCACTATCTTAAAGATCTAGTACACAACTCGCTGTTGGGCCTGTCTGATAGCTAAATATTGGAGGGTTATTTGTACATACATCGGATACCCTGGAGCACTGGTGTAAGTATAGAGGAAGCAGACCCTGCAGTCCTATACAGCTGATAAAAAAAAAACCCTCCTCCCCAACCGCTATCTTACCTGTGGCGAGTAAGGGGTAAGCAAGCCAGACAGGAGTGGGTGGAGGCGGGGCAGGATGTGGGCGGGGCGGAGGCAGGATGGGAAGTGGGCGGGAATATGGGGATTGGAGTGCGTCGGGCACCACTGAAGATTTTTTTGCATGGAGGCCCGGCACACTCTAGTTACGCCACTGCCCTGGAGCTACCAAATCTATATACCCCTTAAATCTATCTACTAGGGATTGTAGATGACATCCACCCCGCAAACCATACCATACTGAATAAGCAAAGAAAATTTTAATAATGCATTGGATGGCCCCAGTACCCTCCAATATGACTAAATGGTTGAACTACATAAATTAAAGTTAGGGAAACATGGTGTTTCATGATGTTAGCAGCGTAACATGAGAGGGCAAGGTGTTTAAGTGCTGGTATCACTGTGTTGATATGATACCAAAGATGGTTCTTTACGCCCCCCCCTTTTTTCCCTTCTGTACCCCCCCCACCTTTTATTTTATTTTGGATGTTGGTTTTTGTGTTAATGTGAAAATCAATAAAAAGAAAACCTGCTGAAAAAAATGTACAGTGCTGCATAGACAAGTAGCACTATATAAATAAATATATAAATACAGGTGGATTTGTCTCTTTCCTTCCTTTGAAAAGCAACAGTCCCAATACACTGCCTGGTTCAGAGTTGAGCAGTCTTCATTAAGGGGCTTTCTTACTAAAATAGTTGCTAAATTGCTCCTGTGAATTCAGTAGAAGCCTCTAATATAATATTCAATAACTATTGATCAATATGTAAAGATGTAAAACTGCTGTACAGCTACACTATTCTGGGGTGGCAGTGGATGGGATCTACTTAAATTTTAAGCATTTGATACAGGACCACACAGAAGGTTAATGGTTAGATTAAGGAATATTATACGTGGATAGAGAATTGACTGAAGGATAGATTACAAAGAGTGGTGGTAAATGGAACCTTCTAATTGGATCAGTGTTGTTAGTGGAGTACCACAGGGCTCTGTCATTGGTCCTTTGCTTTTTAATTTGTTTATTAATCACCTTGAGGTGGGCCTTCTTAACTGAGAAAGATCTGGAGATTTGTGTGAATAACTCAGAGGCTACTAAAGCAAATAAAGTTCTGTCTTGCATAAAAAAGGGCATTAACTCAAGGGATGAAAACATAATTATGTCTCTTTATAGGTCCCTGGTGAGGCCTCATCTGGAGTATGGGGGCAGTTTTGGACTCCAGTCTTAAGAGGGATATAAATGAGCTGGAGAGAGTGCAGAGACTAAGTGCAACTAAACTGGTTAAAAAGATGGAAGATTTAAATGATGTGAGTAGACTTTCAAGGTTGAGGTTGTTTTCTCTACAGAAACTGTCTGTGCACTGGGGTTTTGATGGGCTTTGACCTTTTTTTTAGTCCAACTTTACTATGTAACTATATACATTACAGGGGGACTCCATAGATGACATGTAGGTACATTATGATCTCTATACAGGTAGAAAGCTCTGAATTATGGGAAGGCCATCTCCCACAGATTCCAAATAATCCACATTTTTAAGAATAATTTTCTTTTTCTCTATAATAATAAAACAGTTACTTGTACCTGATCACAACTAAGATATAATAATCCTTATTGGAAGCAAAACCAGCCTGTTGTTGTTAATGTTTACATGATTTTCTAGTAGACTTAAGGTATGGAAAACCCAAATTACAGAAAGATCACTTATCTGGAAAACCCCAGGTCCCATGCTTTCTGGATAACAGGTGCCATACCTGTACTTTTTTTGTATTTTTTCAATACTATTGACTTCTGTAACACTTTCTTGGCAGTAATTTCTTATTTAGCATGTTCTCTGTGCAGAGAAGCACTACAGTGCAACCTACTCTCTTAACTGGACCCTCACAAGGTAGTGAAGGAAAGCTTTTAGTAAGCTGAACTGTACATTTCAACATATAAGGCCCTAGCAAAATGATAAGATGCCAGTGATTCTTCACCAAAGTAGACCAGGCTAAATGAGAGTGAATGGTAAAGTAAAGTATTAGCAGTTATAAATAGGCCTAGGCACTAGTACTCATATGAGACAGAGGATTATTCTCACCATTCAGGCACACCACAATAAAATTGGTCAGCTCCAGTGAAAGACTATTAGGGATAACACTAACCTGAGTCTCTTTCCAGAGCCTGGTCCCTACACTGCTGCCTTGGAGAACTAACACAACACTTCTCATCAATAAGATCCGATACTGGTCTTGCTAAGACGACCTGTCTAACACACAGCTACTAATCTTGTGTTTCTATAGGTCTAGGCACTAACATAAATGCCCTATTGATATTTCCACATGCAAACTATAGAATATCCCAAACACATTTTACAAACAGAAGAAACATTTAAGAACACTTCCAAACAATCGTCTGAGTATCCATCCTGAAGAAGAGCTTCAAGAGCCCTTCTTCTAAATGATACCAAAGCTTTCAAAAGGAATTTCTTCTGGGGGGAAAAATGTAAATTGGATTATTGATGTTTTTTGTTCAGTTGACATGTTGAGGGATGTCATCAAAAACCACAGTAATCCTTGCAAGGAACTGCCATGAATTCAGATGTCAGATTATTTTATAGATGTTCTACCCAATACTGTGGAACAATAGTAGGATACGTATTTATGTTCTGATTGGGAGGACACGTCTGTGACCCATGAAGCACAACCCAGCAGGGATCAAACACTGATTACTTGTGTTTTCCTGTGTCAGGGCCATTAGCTTTTGGGCATGTGACTGTTTTAATGAGAATTTACGAAATTAATTCTATTTGTATGTATTTAAAAAGTTGAAAACTTTTGCTGATTTTTGGCAAAACTAGGTTTTTCAGCCAAGTATTAAGTACATGGTACTTCACTGATCTACCCTATATCCTTATCACTTTAAAAAAGGAAAGAAAAAAAAATAAATATTTGTTATAGAATATATCTATGTATCATCTATCTATCTATCAATTATTTATCTATCATCTATCTATCTATCTATATATCTTTATATTGTCTATCTAATCTATCTATCGATCGATCTATTTATCTATCTATCTATCTATCTATCTATCATCTATATCTCTCTCTCAATCTCTCTCTCTCTCAATATCTATCTATCTATCTATCTATCTATCTTTCTATCGTCTATCTAAAATATCATCTCTCTATCTATCTAATCTATCTATCATCTATATCTATCTATCATCTATCTATCTATTATCTTCTATCTATCTATCATTTATCTATCTATCTATCTATCTATCTATCTATCTATCTATCTATCATCTATCTATCTATCTATCTATCTATCTATCTATTATCTATCTATCTATCTATCTAATCTTTCTATCGTCTATCTAATATATCTATCTATCTATCTATCTATCTATCTATCTATCTATCTATCTATCTATTATTGATCTATCATCTATCTATCTATCTATCTATCTATCTATCTATCTATCTATCTATCTATCTATCTATCTATCTATCTTTCTATTGTCTATCTAATCTATTATCTATCTATCTATCTATCTATCTAATCTGTCATCTATCTAATCTGTCATCTATCTATCTATCTATCTATCTTTATCTATCTATCTATCTATCTATCTATCTATCTATTATTGATCTATCATCTATCTATCTATCTCTCTCTCTCTCTCTCTCTCTCTCTCTCTATCTATCTATCTATCTATCTATCTATCTATCTATCTATCTTTCTATCGTCTATCTAATATATCATCTCTCTATCTATCTATCTATCTATCTATCTATCTATCTATCTATCTATCTATCTATCTATCTTTCTATTGTCTATCTAATCTATTATCTATCTATCTATCTATCTATCTATCTATCTATCTATCTATCTATCTATCATTTATCATCTATTTATCTATCAATATATCTATCTAATATATTTATCTATCTAATCTGTCTTCTATCTATCTATTTGAAATTTATGCTTAGTAGCTGTGGGCAGCTATATCTAATATATATCTATATCTATCTAATATATCTTTCTATCATCTATCTATGTATCTATTATTGTTCTATCTATCATCTATCTAATCTATCTATCTATCTATCTATCTATCTATCTATCTATCTATCTATTTATCTATTAATGTTCTATCTGTCTGTCTGTCTGTCTATCTAATCTGTCATCTATCTATTATATGTATCTATCTATCTATCTATCTATCTATCTATCTATCTATCTATCTATCTATCTATCATCGATATATATATCTAATATATTTAACTATCTATTCTGTCTTCTATCTATCTATTTAAAATATATGCTTAGTAGCTGTGGGCAGCAACGAGGCCGAACTGAAACCTGAATACTGTTATTAGAAGCTTTGATGTTAATTCCTTGTATCAAAGAGAAACAGGATGTTGTCAGCAGACACATTTTTAACGGACACTTTGATCACAAATCCATCACAATTATTTAGGGAGTTGGTGTGGGATCTAGTGATTCACTAGACAAACGCAATGATGCGCACCCCACGACTGGAATCTATGCCAAGGGATACAATGGTTTTTATGAGTGTAATACATCTAGAATAGAATTCCACTGCACAGACTTGTAATGTTATGGCTCACTACCTTCATGCCTTTAAGACTGAACTTGTTACATTCTGAAGATATTATCTGTTCCTATCCTGTGCCAGAGATGTCTTTATGTAATAGTTTGACTTTTTGTTTCCATATTTCTATTAATACATATAATACAGGAATGTCTAACTTGCAATCCTTCAGCCATTTAACTGGTTAGGGATCAAGATGAAGAATAGGCTCATTTAATAGCATGGGGAAGCCAATGTAAAGAACATATGAAATTATGTTACATCTTGGCAGGGTCAACAATACGACTGATCAATATAAATGTTACATTGTACTTTGTATACAGGTCTCAGCTAATCTCAGTTGTGACACTACTTACTGTTTTAGACAAGACTTAGACAAGACCAAGTCCATGAGAATTGTGTTCTTGGTACATTCCGGTTGACTAGACTAGCTGTGTTTAGCACTGGAGCACCAGCCTGGCATTATTCCCAACACAACAAGCACTGTAGCTTCATACTATAACTGGATACCAGTACTATGCCCGTATCATGGTGCAATGCCAAGAGCACTAAGGCTCAGTTCAGGGTTGTGCCACTGATATCTAGGACACAGCACAATACATGTGTACATAAGGGAGCACCTAAATGGCACACAGATAATGGGAATTGAAGGGGTTGGCCCATTCTGCTCATGTGCTACCCCTTACATGGTGTAGCACAAAAAGCGTTGCTCTGTATTGCATCTCTTCATTCCTCCTGTGTGTATAAGACTTGTTTAAAGGAGAACTAAACCCCCTGTACCAAAAAATCACACCTTAACCATCTGGCATTGCTCCCCTCTTCCTCCCCACACTGTGCATTAGTAAAAAAAAAAAAAAAACCCTGACCCTAAAATGCAGAGCAGTGCAGCGGAACTCCATGGAGCCATCTTCCTCCGCTTTGTATTCTTTCAGAACTCATCGTCGACATGAATCCTGCGGGAGTATGCGCAGTTGGGCCAAGTCAGGAATCTGCTTCAACTGCGCAAATCAGCATTGAGTCGCAAAAGAATAAGGAAGATGGTGCCATGTAGTGATGG
This sequence comes from Xenopus petersii, assembly GCA_038501925.1. Lineage (NCBI taxonomy): Eukaryota > Metazoa > Chordata > Amphibia > Anura > Pipidae > Xenopus > Xenopus petersii. Next base: position 12,454,688 of record CM076682.1, read on the forward strand.
GCGAATTTGTCAAGTTTCGCTAATTAAATTTGCGGATTTCCTGTGAAGTTTGCGAAATGGCGAAAAATTTGCGAAATGCGAATTTTGTCACACACCACAATTTTGACGCCTGCGACAATTTGGACATACGTGACAATTTGATGCGCACCTATCTTGTCCAAATGCAATAAAGTCGATTGCTGTCCTAAAAATATTGACGCGCAACAGTTTTTATTCATGCGACTATTCTGATGTGCGTCCAAATTTTTTATGACGCAGTTCCGCAAATTTAAACTCAGGAATTATGTCAATTTGTATCTCAAAATTGCATTTCATGTGAGTTTGTCGATGCCCCACTATTGTATGCTATTCTAGATTTCTACTATTTCTAACTATAGAGGAAGCAGAGTGGACCCAGGAGGTAATTTGGATTTTCATACCTTAAGTCTACTACAATCCTGCAAACATTAAATAAAGCCAATAATCTGGTTTTGCTTCCAATAAGGATTCCTGGTGGCCATAGACATAGAGATCCACTCATTTGGCTATGTCTCCAAAAGAGAGGATCTCTCCTCGATATGCCCACATTGAAGTGGGCAATATCGGGCTGATCCGATCGTGGGCCCTAGGGCCCAACGATCGGATCATAATGGATCCGATATGGGTGGCCGGATCGCGGGACTACATAGACACATAGGGGCAAATTCACTAAGATGCGAAGTTGTGCCAGGCGCAACTTCGCTGCACTTCGCCGCACTTTGCCAGGCGTAGTTTCGCCAGCACTCCGCAAATTCACTAAAATCCGAAGTTGCGCACAGGGGTAGCGTAAGGTTGCGAAGTTGCACTAGCGTTGATTCACTGTATAAAGCGGTTACGATAGCGAAGGCTAATTTGCATATGGCGCGAAATTCAAATTTCAATGGAGGAACACGTATCAGCACTATAAATGCCTAGAAAACCTTCAAATCAGCAAATAAAAATGTTATTTTGCCCTACAGATGTGCCCACTGTCTAGGTAAGTTGCCATGAGTCAGGAAATGTAGGGGGGAAGGAGGGGAGCCCCAAAAATATTTTCGATCTTTTTCAGCCTATCACCCATCATGTAGAAAACACGCCAGCGTTTTTTGGGACTTAGAAAAAAATTTGACTTTTTTGGAAACAATCCCTATCTACTCTATTGCGCTTCGTCAGGTCTGAGGTGGCGAAGGAAGTCTAGCGTAAAAGGTAGCGTTCAGTACACTGCGCAAGTTAGTGAATTTGCGTAGTTACGTCGCTAGCGAAAATTCGCCTGGAGTAAGGGTGCGAAGTAACATAAGCGAAACTACGCCAGCGTTCGTTAGTGAATTTGCGCAGTAACAAAAATGCCGAACGCTAGCGAATTAACGCTAGCGTTCGGCGCTTAGTGAATTTGTGCCATAGATGGGGCCGCGATCCAACTGGATTTTTTACCCTGCCCGATCAACATCTGGCCGACTTTCCGCCAGATATCTATCGGGGAAGCCCGTCGGATGGCCCCACACACGAGCCAATAAGCTGCCGACTCCGTCTGTTGGCAGTTTTTACCGGCCCCTGTATGGGGGCCTTTAGTTGGGATCAAGTACAACCTACTGTTTTATTATTACAGAGAAAAAGGAAATCATGTTTAAAAATTTGGATTATTTGGAAAAAATGGAGACTACGAGAGACAGCCTCTCCATGATTTGAAGCTTTCTGGATACCGGGTTTCTGAATAATGGATAACGGACCATTTTCATGTGCAAAAGAATGTGGCCATTGTCCTTCATAAATAGAATTCAGTGACATCTTGACCCTTTCTGGCTGTGGGGCCACCTAATATTCTTATAGGGGGCTTAGGTGACGCAGGTTATATTTAAAGACCCCTGTGTATAAACTGCAGCCTGATGTTGTTATTGCTTGAGTCATATCGCACAATTCTTGCACTGTGCCCACTGAACTCTCTCCGAGGAGAAATTATAGGGAGGTTTATTTGAATTGCTCGAGTGAATGCAAAAGGAGGTTTGAGCGGAGGAATTGTGAAGCCTGAGAGAAGCCTGTTTCCTGAGTTATGCTTTGATCACATTCAGCGGGGGAAATAGGCATATCAATTGAGAAAAGGGAGATAGAATGCGTGCATGATTTATTGCGCTGGGGCCTCGCTCACTCACACGTAGCATGTCTTAAGCAAAGGGAATAGGAAAGGCAGCCGTATGGATATAATGCTGCTTCGTATCACATTTAAACCAACACGCGTGTCATTCGCTTCCCAAAGGCAGGCCAATCATTGAGGCTCAATTACAGAACGTGTTTGGGATACAGATAAAAACATGCTGAAGTGGAGCCATTTATATTAAAGTAGGGTTGCCACCTTTGTTTCTTTTTTTGCGAAAACAGGCAAGGAACGGGCCAGTGAGGTAGGGGGGTGGGCTGGTGATGTAAGGGGGAGGGCCAGTAATATAGTGGCCGGTGATGTTGGCGGCCATGGTGGGTGACGTTGGCGGGTGGGTGACGTCAGGGGTGGGACTGAAGATGTGGCGATCAGCGTTTGGCTGATCATCATGTCATTCACTTCGATGTCCTGTCCGGATTTCCTAATTTGGAAATCCGGACAGGAACTTTTCACCTGGGCAGCCCTTCCAAAAATCGGGCTGTCTGGGTGAAATCCAGACAGATAGAAACCCAACGACATCATGATTTTAAAATTGACAGTGTCGGACTGGCCATAGGGAGACCAGGAAAAGTTCTGGTGGGCCCAGGTGAAATAGGCCACATGTCTAGTAGTATGAGGGCCCACTGACACCTGGGCTCACCAGAACTTTTCCTGGTCTCCCTGTGGGCCAGTCCGATACTGTCAATTTTAAAATCATGATGTCTTCGGGTTTCTATCTGTCTGGATTTCACTCAGACAGCCCGATTTTTGGAAGGGCCCCTGGTGTCCCAGTCCAATGCTGTGAATGACCTTCTCCCCAGGCCCCCAGCCATCACAATGTTTTGGTCCAATCCACTGTGTAAGTTAAAATGGCCCATCTACAAATGCAAATGTAGTGTGCAAAGTGCAATTTTGGATGCATTTTTATCAATAATGCAGTACAAAATTCCAGTATAATTGCAGCCGCACATGAACTTGCTCCTAGGGGCCTCGAGACATCCTAGAGATGTCCCCAGAACCAAAGCCTGGTCGGTTGGCCACCCTGTGTGATTCTCTAGCCACACCATAGTACTCTTTGTAATGTCCAGACCCTGGCCTGTTTACATCCTAGCCCATTCCTATTAGTGGTAAAAAATTAGATGATTCCCATTAAATTCCCACCAATGAATATGCCCCTAGGTGTGTACGGGCAGAAGAGGGTGCAGAACACATTCACAGAATATTATTTCACAAAGATGATCTGTGCAGGACAAACTCATTCATTCATTTAAGACTGTTCTTGTGGCTTCAGAAACATTCCACGACTGGTTGAGTCCTGTGGATTTCCATTGGGATAGTAATGCTTTTCCACAGGCTTAAATGGGATCACTTTATGGTGGCATTAGCAGGACTGGGCCCGTATCTTGCCTGTAGTGTGCCAAAGGTGTTTTATTGGTATTAATAATTCAGACCAGGCACAATGGAGTCAAACAAATTATTCCATAAAAACATTTATACCAATTACAAAATGAAGAGGTTAACAATAACCAAATCAAAACTGCAACATTTCAACAGATACTCCAACTGCTTCAGTTAAGTCTACAAATCCTTCATTAATAATGTTATGTTAGTTGAATCCAGGAATCCGTAGTATGCCAGGCTGCTTGTGTTGATTCTAAGGGACTGAACACCAGCAAATAAATACATTCCTTGGTTCACTTTAGTGTATTCCTTTAGTTATAGACTATGTAGATAGGTGTTGACTGTTTAAGTTACGTGGCTGGGTTAAATCACATGAATGCGGTTCATGGTACCATTGTGACTGGGCCATACAATTACACCTCAATGGGTTTCAGCTGACACCTTCCAGAACAGTAACACCAAAAAAATCTAAGTGTATTAAAGTAATTCAGATATAACATACTGTTGCCCTGCACTAGTAAAACTGGTGTGTTTGGTTCCGAAATACTACTATAGTTTATATAAACAAGCTGCTGTGTAGCCATGGGGACAGCCATTCAAGCACAGGATACACAGTAGATAACAGATAAGCACTACTATAGTTTATATAAACAAGCTGCTGTGTAGCCATGGGGACAGCCATTCAAGCACAGGATACACAGTCGATAACAGATAAGTACTACTATAGTTTATATAAACAAGCTGCTGTGTAGACATGGGGGCAGCCATTCAAGCACAGGATACACAGTAGATAACAGATAAGTACTACTATAGTTTATATAAACAAGCTGCTGTGTAGCCATGGGGGCAGTCATTCAAGCACAGGCTACACAGTAGATAACAGATAAGTACTACTATAGTTTATAAAAACAAGCTGCTGTGTAGCCATGGGGCAGCCATTCAAGGCTCAGGTTACATAGCAGATAACAGATGTACACTGTAGAATCCCATTGTATTATATTACCGAGATTATCTGTAATCTGTTGTGTATCTTGTGCCATTTCTCCCTTATCAGCTTGATTGGCTGCTCCCATGACTACAATAGCATTTCTGAAGCAAACGCGTCAGTTTTACCAATGCAGGGCAACAGTACATCATATTTTAATTACTTTAGAACACTTTCTTTTTTGGTGTTATTGGTCCTTTAAGGGTTTAAACTGTTGAGCATTTCCTACGACTCTGAAGTGATAGGAAGACTATTGGGTGAGTGGTGAGACAGCAAGTCCCTTGTAAACCAGGGGTTCCAGCTTTTTTTTTACTCGTGAGCCACATCCAACTGAAAAATAATTGGGGAGCAACATAAGCATGAAAAAAGTTCCTGGGGTGCCAAAAAAGGGCTGTGATTGGCTATTTGATTCCCCCTATGTGGACTGCCAGGCTACAGGAGACTCTGTTTGGCAGTATGTGTGGTTTTTATACAAACAAAACTTGACTCCAAGCCTGGAATTCAAAAATAAGCACTTGATTTAAGGTCACTGGGAGCAACTTTCAAGCAGTTGGTGAGTAACATTGCTCATGATCCACTGGTTGGGGTCAAAGCTGTAGAGTGTCGACTATTGGGCCTCAACAAGTGGCTCATAACCAACATGTTGTTCACCAACCCCTTGGATGTTGCTCTTTATTTTTGAATGTGGCTCCCAGATTAGAAAGAGTTGGGGACACCTGCTGTAGAATTAGACACTGTACCTCTTTTAAAAATTGCATCAGTATAATTAAAAGATGAGAAATAAACAGGAACCAAAACCACTTACCAATTCTGTCATCTGTCTTAAATTTCAAAATCCAATGAACTGTGTTTCATTGCTTTTCCGATCTACGTCTAACGACCTGCGCTACAGTATCGAAAGGAAGCCGCAAAAAGAAATGATCCTTGCTCATAATATACAGTAGTACATCATGTCTGGGTTGTAAAATTGAGCCTGTACTAAACAAAACGGTTCATCACGTATTGCTCCACGGTGATAAAGATCACAGCCATTGTAGAGGTCCATAATTCCAATAGAAATACCCTATAGAGGATTGTGGATGATAGCGAGTGAGTGAGACAGACAGTACAACATACACACATACAACATTTATTTCTCTCCTCTCTTGTAATCCTTTAGTTTCTATACAATAAAGCCCCATAGACCTGGTTCCTGAAAACCCATAAGATTTGCGATTATTCCTTTTGGCCATTTAAAGGAGAAGGAAAGGCATATATAATTGGGGTTGCCAAAAGTTCCTAACCTCAGGGTCATACTGGGCCGGCGGGACACTGGGTAAAAACCCGGTGGGCCCAGCTCTCATGGGCCCCTCCAGCCCACCGATGCGCTGAACCTACTCCTCCTGGTCACGAAAGGTAAAATCAAGCGCGCCTGCCGGTAAGTGACTGCATGCATGGTGTGTGGGGTATGCACACATGACTGGGCCCCAGAGTAGGCTTTGTAGTATGGGCGGGGGCTTGGTGGGGGCACCTAGACAGCAGCCCCAGTCAGCCCCGGATCCCCCAGTGCGACCCTTGGCACCCCCAGGTGATTATATATACTTACTTCACACCCAGGCCGGTGCTCCTATCAGAAGAATAGGGTTCTTATAATCGGCTTCCTTCTTCTTTCTTCAAATTTCCCAGGGCAGACACATGCGCAGTAGAACGAAATAGCTGACTTCTTAAAATTCGGCTCTGTCTTCACTCTACTTTGCATGCACAGCCAGGAGAAGAAAGAAGAAGAAAGAAGATGAACGATCTGTGCTGCTCGCTGGAAGGAACCTGGGCCGGTGCAGCTGATAGGAGCACCAGCTCAGGGTTTCAGGTAAGTATATACAATCATTTTGGGGATGCATAACTTTTGGCACCCCCCAAGTAAAGAGTGCCTTACCTTCTCCTTTAAAGGGCAAAATCCCATTTTTTACTTTCTTTAATGAAAAAGAACCCTATCTCCAATATACATTTAAAAAATGTGTACCGTTTTCATAAAAAACCTCAATGTATGCAGTGAAATTCTCCCTTCATTTAATGTTGTGGATAGAAATTGTCAGACGGTCCCTAACTGCTCTGCAGGGAAACAATCATACTTATGAACAGCAGGGGGAGCCCCCGCCTTACTTCCCAGCCATGCAGAACTCAAGCAGCTTTGTTTGTTTCCCTGTACTCGGTGACTGTGTAGAGATTTGTATTGGATTTTCTTTTTGTCTCTATGTTCCCTTTACTATATCCAACTCCAGCTGCAGGGACAAAGATCGTGGAGCCAGATTTAAACAGATAAACTGGGATTCTATTTGGAGGATTATTTTGCTGCAGCCACTGGTTCTGCAGAGTTGGAGAACGTTTGTATTAAACAATACAAAAACTATAAAATCCCCATTAGATTACATGACAACACAGGACCCAGTGCAGTCTGTATATTCTGATTCTTAATCAGTCTTGTTGTATCGGCTTCTGGCAGATATTATTTGACTTGTGCTGTTTTGATCATTTATAACGATCCCTAAGCAGCCCAGACCACACTGAGCATGTGCAAAGTCTTAGTCTTGCAAAGATGTATAACAAAGTTACAAGATGGTGACCCCCTGTGGCCAACTTTGAAAGCATAAATCATTTGTTTGATTAGGCTTGTGGTGCAGTAAGTTCATGTTTATATTTAGTATACAAATTACAGCATTTCTAGTCTTATTCTATTTTAGACTTTACTTCCCCTTTAAGGAGTGGGGGGTTCGCTGCTTTCAAAATCTGTGGTTGGCACAAGGCAACATTTTTTCCTTTGTCATGTTTGTGACTTTGTATCACTAGTGTTAGAGGAAATGTCGTGTTCTGATATCGGAAAACCTGATGATTTCAAATACAGAATAGAAAACAATGAGCAAGAACACGATATTTATATGTAACGAGCGACTGTAACTTCTGGGATGTGCCATGCAATTATGCTGACCCAATTTCTCTGCCCAATCCCTGTCTTTGATTTGAAAATACACAGAATTGGCTTGAGGGATTCACCATGTTCTGAGGTTAAGCTGAATGTGCTTTTAAATTCTGCGCCCCCTCTTTCATTTCAAAGCAATCGCCGAACTCGCCATCGCAGCGAAGACTTCATTACAGAAAGACTCTTGTCCTTGTCGGCATTTGTGGCCAACCATAATTACAGGCCCACACACATTCCGATCAAATGGCAGAGAAAGATGCAAGTCTGCAGTTCAGGACACAGCGGTTTCTAATTCTCCGGCGAGCAGCCTGCCAAGAAACTCGGGATATTTTGCTGGGGATTTTTTTTATTTTCTATGGAAATTGAAAGCATGGCAGAGCGGAGCCAACATTAGGCTGTAAAGCAACGTAAACACATAGAGCGTCACCTCGGATTTGGAGGCATGCGTTGGGAATTTAATTATTTACACATGCCATCCCGTATTTAGCTTTTTATTTCTCTTCTCGCACAGGGGTAGCTCCTATTCACAGCACAAAGATCCCATTTTATTTATAGATGTCCTATACATGCAACTTCAACGGGTGGTTTTGAAAAGGGGACACAATCTGTGCCATAAATGTAAATTTATTGTGTTGGACCTTTACTCAGCATTAGACTGGCAGACGGTGTCGGGCCCACCAGGGCTGTTGCATGAGGGGCCCACATACCTCATGGGCCCCCCTGCAAACCCGTCCTCCCCCACCACAGCCGCAACCCCCCTCCGTCCTACTCCCCCCCATGGTCGTATCAGGAGGCCGTGGTAAGTGGGTCAGAACCAGCAGGGCCCACCAGGTTTTTTCCTGTGTCCCGCCGGCATAGTCCGACCCTGCCTTTAATGTAGAACAGATAGGACCTTTGCCCTGGGTCTCCAGCATGAGCATCAGAAGTGAATTGTATCCGCCTGATCCAGACTTTCTCAACAACTTGTGTTTTCATGAGTGGTGAAAATTTCTGCTCTAGATTTTCGGCCGCCCTATATTTTATTTCAGTGGGAGAAAAACTTTATTTTAGGGGAAAAAAATTATTTTAGGAAAAAAAGTTTATTTTAGGAAAAAAAATTAAAGAAAAAACACCCAATCACTCCAATGCATTTGGTGCGAGAAAACAAATGAAGAAAAAAGACTCCAACATACTTGGCAAAATTTTGCTGTTTCATTAATCTGTGTAATGTGTGTTTTTGTAATTTTTTTGGTGAAGCACCAATGCAACAGTTTCACCCACCACTATTAGATTTCTGCTTTAGCCTTCACTAGATATGGTCAGCCCTGCAGTATTGCATCAGGCAGCATGAGGGTTTTATATGTCCAATAAGATGGCAGGAAAGATACTCCTGCCTATGTTCTCCATTAATGTAACTTGATGGCCAAAAGTGTGTAGACACCACTTCCATTAGACTTGCCTATTCAACCCCCCCTGCCAACATAGGTGGAGAATAATGATGTTTTTAGGAGACTTTGCCCTCCCAAATGCCATAAGTGTGCGATTATCCTTCCATGGAAAACAATCTAGTAGTAGCCACCCCAATCACAAATGTCTTCCTCCTCCTCCTCCCAAGCTCACCACTGCAAGTGACTCAAGTGCCACAACATCATCCAATGACATTCTCAGTGAGGAGAGACCAAACAATGATCATGTTTAAAGGAGACTAATATCCCTGCAAGGACCAAAAACCTGGCACAATGAAGTAACATCAAGAGGGTTATTTGTGAGTTTTTTTTCTACTTTGAATAAACTCACAACTACAATGTTTGCTTATTTATGAAAAAGGTCTGAATGTAAAAAACTAGATTGAATGCAATTGGGGTAAAAAAAAACCTCAAATACTCAAATTAATTGAGTTAACGGCTTAAAAACCTTGAATACAGTACCTCGAATTGATCGAGTTATTAAGCACAAACCACCGTAAAATTCTCAAAAATCATGGAGGCTAAAAACATCTTCAACGGTGGAAGGGATCTCTGCCATTGACTTCTAATGACCTCAACAGGGTTTTAGCTGGAGTATTTTCAATTTGGGCTTTTAGTATAAATTTGGACTTTGATAAATAAGGCCCTTAATGTATAAAGACAAGCTGTCCTAATTGGATCTGTTATGTTATAGAGGGGATACTATCACTATTAATACTGTATATTAAGGGACTATAAGGTAACTAAGCTAGCTAACATAAGACATCTCAATAAACAACACAAAGACAGTAAGATGAAAAGATGTTTAATTACCAGCAGGTTTTATTACAGTGAGAGGACTAAAGATATAGTTACTCAATTAGTAAGGGATAGTTGTAAGTGCTTGCTAATGAAGCGCCCATTAATGCCCCATACACCTTGCACTTGCAGGATTTGGGAGGTGCAAAAACAGTTCATTGCAGGCTATAACCCTACCCCACCATTGCCAACACACGTGTCACTACCTAACACAATTACATTTGTTACATTCCATACATTCTGGCTAAAGTTAGGAGATCATTAACCCATGTACAAACGGATGTCCCACCAAAGACATTTGGGAGGTAATGACAAGGGTCACTTCTCCTATTTGCTTCTAATATGACAATGTTCTCCCCCTGGACAACCCAATTCATCAATGTAGTTGTGTTGTACTTTACCTGTAGGAGTGTGATTAGTGCCAAAAAACTGGCAGGGCCACTCCAGCCATGAGGCAACTTGAGAATCTTTACCAGGGGCTGTAACGTTAAAAGCAGAATTTACATTTTTTTTTTCTAAACCTTCTGGATTGCTGCTCCCTGGATTATCTGTAGGTTGCCAGTCCACATAGATGGGAAATCACAGTCCTTATTTGGCACCAAACAAGAGCATTTTTCATGCTTTCGTTGCTCCCCAACTCTTTTTACATGTGAAAGTTGCTCACAGTAGAGTCCTGCAGCAGGTCGGGTACCCGCGGGTTACCCGCAAAAACCTGCAGTACCATGCGGGTTTTTCATTGAAGTTCAAGGTGCGGGTACACCCGCGGGTCAGCGGTTCTGCGGGTTTGCGGGTTGCGGGTCGGGCTGCGGGTCTTCTCAATATCAATATTTGCTCCTTTTTTCTGGTCACGTCCACTTCCGATGATGTCATTTCCGGTACACAATGACAGCACTTCCGGTTTTACTCCCTTTTTTCTGATCACATCTACTTCCAATGATGTCACTTCCGGTTTATAATGACAGCACTTCCTGATTCTTGATGGTCAGCGGGTCGCGGGTCCGGGTTGCAGAAAAGGTACTTGCGGGTCGGGTTGCGGGTCCAAGCGGGTAAGAATGCAGGTTGCGGGTACGGGTCAGGTTCGGGTCCCAAAAAATGGACCCTCGCAGGACTCTAGCTCACAGGTAATAAAGGTTGGGGACCCCCAATCTTAAGCAGGGGCGATCCTGGCCCTTTGCTGCCTGATGCGGCTTGCTGCTGCCGCCTTCTCATGCTCGCCCTTTTTGGCACCGGAGAGGTCCAGGGCAGTCCATGATGCCACCGGAGGGGACAACGATGCTAACACAAAGAGCACAATCTCTGCTTTAGAAGAGACAAATTTCCAGTTTCAAACTAGAATTATGGCTTTTAAAGTTACCAGGAGCCACATTGTTGCCGCCCCTGGTAACCAATGGGGCACTGCCACCTGAAGCAAGTTTTTCAACTCACCTCATTGGCTCAGCACCATTAATCTTAAGTATAAATGCAAGCAAATCCCACCAATAATTTCCACCATCTAGTAACAAGGCTTCTCTGAAGGGTCGATGCTGTTGTTGCATCAAAGAGAAGACCATCTTCATATTAATCCCATTGGCCATATAGTGTATGATTATTTTCTGTAATTACATTATAAGAGGTCAATGTATAGAAATGGTATGATAAAACGTGGTATAATAAACCTGGGGAAGGGCCATACAAAAGTGCACAGTGATGAAAAGGACCAAGAAACCAGTTCAACACTATAATGTATTTTTCCCATCCTTTAATCTATATTGCAGTGTGTTCATCAGGGGATTGTTTGGATCTTGGAGCCATGTCCCACAGAATCAAAGAAGCTTAAAGAAATGTTAAATATCCTTGCTATTACTTGCCTTTGATCTGTCTGGGATATAACTTTCATTACTGGTGAACAATCATGTTCTGTCACTTGCAGAATCATATTGGTGTTTGCAAATAAGATCTAAGAGAAGAATAGTTGCCCTTTTGTGGAGCATTTGCAGAAGAAAAAGTAAGTGAGGGGCCACGCCTGTTGGCAGTTAGCAGACATGAATCTAAGCAGCTTATTCACCCTCCTACAGGACTTTTCAGTCAAACTCTCTGTTCTGTGATTAGCAAGTCATGAGACCTACAAACATCCAGTAATTCAGTCATTCACCCCGTTTGACTTTCTAGGAAGGAATAGTCTTTGTGTAAATCTCCTTCAGCAGTCACACTGGCACCCATTCAATGGACTACAGTATATATATAATCTGATTTATGTAGGGAAAATGCACGCTCCAGTAAAACACAACCATGAAAGATTTTCTCATAAAAAGAAACGTCCAAGATTCATACAAGGGGGGGAAAAAAGGAGATGATGGTGATATGGTAGCGAGACGCATTCATCATATTTAGGACATGATTATTAAAAAGAGTTACAGAAGGGTAAGCAACGAAAAATTGGTTTATGATAAAACCAGAGGGATCAATTTACAGCTGAAAATGAGACAACTGAAACACTGCAACACTGACAGTAACATCCTTACATAATGTCAGCAGGGGGCAAAGTGCTTTACTAACTGGAGACATGGAAATATTCAATTGGTTAATGTACAATAATAAGGCACAAAGGCTATGATCAATCTATAAAAATCAGTCCTTGTCGTTGACTTTAAGACATGTGATCATTTACATTTGGTACTTGTCATCTCACATTTGTTGCACAATTTCCTTAAACTGCTTTAGATAAATTACTATTAGAAATTCTCACCATTATTATGAGCTTTGCTCTGATAGTACACATAACAGTACGTGATAATGTTCCCACGTTAGTGCTCATATCAGTAATGGATTGTGTTCCCATGTCAGTACCAATAGTGTTTTTTGTGTTCTGTCCCATGTATGTGACCATAGCAAAACCACATAGTGTTCCCATGTTTGTGCTCATTTCTGCACTGGGTCGTGCTCCCATATTAGTTCCCAAATTAGTTCCCATAATGTTCTTATGTTAGTGCCTGTAGCAGCTCTGGGTAGTTTTCCTGTGTTAGTGCCCCTAGCAGTATATGATGGTGCTCCCATGTCAGTATCTATAACAGAGCAGGATAGTGCTCCCATGTTAGTGCCCATAGCGGTAAAAGATAGTGATCCCATGTTAGTAGCTCTGAGCGTATGGGGTACTGCTCCCATGTTAATGCCCAAAGCAGTACATGATCATGTTCTCATGTTAGTGCCTGTAGCAGCTCCGGATAGTGTTCCTGTGTTAGTGCCCAAAGCAGCAACGGAAAGTGTTCCTGTGTTAGTGCCTGCAGCAATACATGATATTGTTTCATGTCAGTGTCCAAAACAGCACAGGATAATGGCCCTATGTTAGGGCCCATAGCAACACAGCATAGTGTTTTCTACGTTAATGCCCATAGCAGTACTGCATAGTGTTCCTAAGTAAGTGTTCATAGCAGCACCAGATAGTGCTCCCATGTTAATGCCCAAAGCAATACATGATAGTGTTCTCATTTTAGTGCCTGTAGCAGCTCCGGATAGTGTTCCTGTATTAATGTCCCTAGCAGTACATGATGGTGTTCCCATGTCAGTGCCCATAACAGAGCTGGATAGTGATCCCATGTTAGTGCCTATAGCAGCTCTGGATATCTTTTCCATGTTAGTGCCGTAGAAGTACAGGGTGGTGAACTTATGTTTCTGTGTTGATCCAGGGACTAGTCTGATAGTGTTCCCATGTTAGTGGCCATAGTGGTTCATGATAGTGATCCCATGTTAGTGCTTATATAAGCTCTGGATAGTGTTCCTGTGTTAGTGCCCACAACATTAGAGGCTAGTGTTAATGCCCATGACAGTTCAGGATAATGTTCCCATGTTATTGCCCATAGCAGTACAGACAGGCACTAATATGGACACACTGACACTGTTACACTCATAGCAAGGCTGCTTGTCCCTTTAGGTTATAAACAGTGAATTCTGACATTGAAACACACCTTTACAGTCTATAATTTCAGTAGAGCTGGCAGTGCCCCTACTATAGCTTAAGGGGTTATTTAATGGCATGTTTTCTGCCCTCTGCTCCATGTCCTGCACTTTGTAAAATTCTTACAGGTTCTTTGGACTCCAAAAAGGAGGGCAGAGACCTGCACTCTCCCCAATAATATGGTGCTGCCAGCACTCCTGTATTCATGTGCTGTACTCATGAGGAGCAACTACTCATCCACCCCTTACCTGTCCCTTAATTTGTATACCATTCAGACCCAAGTTAGGTAGAGCAGTGCACAGTCAGGCCCTAAGTAGGGATGTAGCGAACTGTTCGCCGGCGAACTAGTTCGCGCGTACTTCGACTTTTCTCGTCCGCCGCAAGTTCGCGAACGTCGCGCGACGTTCGCCAATAGGTGTTCGCGTCAAAAATCGTTCGATCATTCGACCATTCGATTCCTTCGACCGCTAAAATCGAAGGATTTTCGTTCGAATCGAACGATCGAAGCCATTGGATTGAATGAAATCATTCGATCGAATGGCTTCGATCGTTCGATTCGAACGAAAATCCTTCGATCGAACGATTAAAATCCTTCGATCGTTCGAATCGAACGATTTTCGGATGTTCGAAGTTCGCGAACTGTTCGCGAACTGTTCGCATTTTTTGCCGGTGTTCGCGAACGGCGTTCGCGAACACATAGTCGGCGGTTCGCTACATCGCTAGCCCTAAGTGCTTTTTATATGAGCACCAAGGAAGGACATGTTTTTGTACCAATTAAGGCTTTCACACTTGTGTCCGGGGTCAAAGTAAATGACCCCCCTAATATCTGTCACAAAGAACAGGTGTGGAACTGACTGTTGGAGCTGGGTGCTTGGAAAAAAAAATGTGCATAAGGTCAGTGTGCAAAAATAGATGATTTAATTAGGGATCTGAATAAAAGTCAACAGCAAACATGCATATAATAAGCATATAATGGGCCAGTGGTGTGGGCTAGCAGCAGGCTGAAAAGCAAGTCTGTAATGAGGGCAAAGGTCAGGACAGGCAGCTGGGAGACAGTAAGTCCACTAGACAGACCAGAGGATAGAGCAGGCGACAGACATTCCAAATCCAAGAGAGAGGACAAAGGTCAGCAGCAGGAGATCAGCAGATACAGGATAGGGCTGGCACAGGAACTGACACTCAGGAGCACAGGATTCTAGATCATGAAGTCTAAACCACAGGAGAAAGCTCAATGATCCAGCACAGACAACTGATAGGATTAAACATCACCTATCAGATAAATGTAATGTGCTTACACTTATGGACCAAGGAAGGCCTTTTTGACTATAAGCATTTATAACTAATCTAACTATAGGGCACCGGCAACACTTCAGCATCTGCCTGTGGCTCTTCTTCTCGCCTTCAGGAGATGTCCACATGCTGATATCTCTGAAATATCCAGAGTAGAGTCTTCTGTAATTCTTCTGGGATTTCATAATGAAAATGATTTTGGATGCAGAAGGTTGGTGCCCTTTGCCCACTCTAGGGTAGGGAATATGGAAATCCTACATCGCTCTTCTACTTTCCACATAGATATGACTGTATGGCACCAGAAAGCCCAGTTTGATCAGTTTAGTGGCCGGTGGTTAAATTGAAAACAGGTGATTTTAAGTGGAATTAAAGTTCAGTCCCAAAACCCTTTACAAGTTGCTTCAGAGAAGAGCAAACAAATGGCACAGCCCCCAGCTCAGTGGTGTTACAGCTCCTGGGGTTTATTACCAACTGGAAACGACACATGGTAGCTCATAAGTCAGAAAAGAGGAAACCAATTAACATTATGTAGAATAATGTACATGAGATCCAAACAGTGACAGGGAAAAAACCTGGTGGAGCCTGACCCTCAGGGGGTCCCTCCATCCCAGACCTACTACCTGTTGGATAATGTAGGCCCCCACTCCCTGTCGCAGCAAGGTAAGGCAAAACACTTGCAGGGGAGGGAGCTTGTGTCTGGGGTGGGGCCCTCGAAAGGTGGGGGGTCCTGAGGTTGCATCCTTAGCAGGCCCCACACACCCAAGTCTGACACTGGACCCAAGTGTCGTTGCGGTGGGACGACATTTACTGAAGACATTGTGCAAATCAGTGCCATTTGGTACTTGCTGTTCCTTGCACTGTAATTCTGAGGGTTTACTTTCCCTTTAATCTAGCAAATTTAAATGTTATACTTTCTCAGTAGTAGTACTTAGTGCTGCTGTGTCTGACCACCTCCTCTTGTCCACCTCCCCTATTGACATAGAGGAACCCTGAAGCTTCTGCTGCCTCAAAAAAACTATGTTTAACCACAAAGAAGACAATAAATATTATTTAGTACTGACACTTTTATGCATTTACTGCAGTTAATGCAACCATCTTTTCACAATAGCATGCCATATGTCATTGTGAGGAACTAGAGCTTACAATCCTTTGTCTAACAGCCAGGCCAATATATAGAAATAGAACCATTTTTGTCATACTGCTTATATTCTTTACAACCTCTATGGGCAATATTCAAATAGTGTCTCAATATGAATTCGTATATTCTCAGACTCTACCCAAAAAGCAAGAGAGTATTGAGCATTACTGCAATGTTTCGACCTTCATATTGTCCTAATATTATTTCCCAGTCATCAGACCTTTATTACATTAACTATATTATGTAGTGGGGAAAATATTAAAATAATGCATAATATTTTGCATAACGATTCCACAGTATAATCTGCAAAACCAATGAAATGCAAAGTACAAATTGCTATAAATATGTCACTCATGGGACTTACTTTCCCCAACCCTAAAGCAGGACTGATCCAGTAGTAAAGGGGCAGGGGCCTCGTGTTTATGAGCTCATTACTTATCAGTTATGATTTAAAACAGTTTACTGCGCTGATATTGCCGATACTTAATGAGTCATGCAGCATGCCTCTTTTATATGTTGCCAGCTTTAAAAGGTTGACGTAGTATTCAGCTAAAGAGCCGTATATCGGAAATAAAAATATTTGGTGCTGGTAGAGAAGATGCAGATGAGGCTTCCAGCCAAGCTAAGACCGTCACTGGAGTTTATAGGGGTCATTTACATTGTAGGGGAGGGTTCCAGACCAACCTTCTCAACACTTTGCTCTATGGACACAGGCCTTTGCTCTTCAGGATGGAGCAGAAGATCCTTTGATGAATACATTGCTGCTGGTGTTTTGGAGCACTCTTCTGCTGACTAGTAGCCTGGAAGGTACCAAGGAGTCCCTTCATTACTCCTCCTATCCCAAACTAGCTTGCATGTCCTTCTGAAGCTCAAATTAGGGTGCTGGTGATAAGAACAGGGCTGTCTTGAACCTGCCAAGCAATGATCTTCTCTTTGTTCCATTCCAGTTCATTTTATGTAAGCAACAAGGTCAGCTAAGCCAGTGGGACACTGGGAATAAATCCGATGGGTCCCAAAGACCCAAATCCCTCCCTGTGTGACACTATGGGGCAAATTCACTAAGATGCGAAGTTGCGCCAGGCGCAACTTCGCCGCACTTCGCCACACTTCGCCTGGCGTAGTTTCGCCAGCGCTCTGCAAATTTACTAAAATCCGAAGTTGCGCTCAGGGGTAGCGTTAGGTTGCGAAGTTGCGCTAGCGTTGATTCGCTATGTAAAGCGAAGTTACACTAGCGAAGGCTAATTTGCATACGGCGCGAAATTCAAATTTCAATGGAGGAACACGTATCAGCACTACAAATGCCTAGAAAACATTTAAATCTGCAAATAAAAATTTTATTTTGCCCTACTCATGTGCCCACTGTCTAGGTAAGTTGCCATGAGTCAGGAAATGTAGGGGGGAAGGAGGGGAGCCCCAAAAAAATGTTTCGATCTTTTTCAGCCTATCACCCATCATGTAGAAAACACGACAGCGTTTTTTGGGACTTAGAAAAAATTTTGACTTTTTTGGAAACAATCCCTATCTACTCTATTGCGCTTCGCCTGGTCTGCGGTGGTGAAGGAAGTCTAGCGTAAAAGGTAGCGTTCAGTACACTGCGCAAGTTAGTGAATTTGCGTAGTTTCGTCGCTAGCGAAAATTCGCCTGGCGTAAGGGTGCGAAGTAACTCTAGCGAAACTACGCCAGCGTTCATTAGTGAATTTGCGCAGTAGCAAAAATGCCAAACGCTAGCGGATTAACGCTAGCGTTCGGCGCTTCGCGGCTTAGTGAATTTGCGCCTATAGGTGCTCCCCACTCACCTCTCCTGATTGTGGCCACAATCTAACATGTTGAAATAAAGGTTTTTCGTCTTAACATTGAGTGGACGTGGAGTGCACTAAAACCTGCCAGCCTCCCTTGCCTGCATTCCATACACAACGTTTACAAATGCAAAATGCATTATCAAATTATTATCCTTTGTGCGGCTTCCAGCCTGCCTACATTAATCACTTCTTACACAGAATCATTCACTTCATTAAAAGATTTGCTGAAATGCACATGATTCTGTTTAAGAATCGATCAAGGTAAGTAGTTTCCAATCTGCACATCAATATGCCAATACTGCCAGTTCCTCAGACTTAGGGGGTTATTTACTAAACTCCGAATGGAAAAATCACGAAAAATTATTGAAAAAAAATATTTAAAATCAGATGAAAAATCTGAAAGAATGCCGAAAATCGGATTTTTTCCCGCACAGCAAATTTTTGGGAAAAAATGTAATAATAAATAAGCGTAAAAAACCAGAGCAGGTTTGATCGGAGTTTGTAGCAGAAAATATTGAGATAAATTCGGAAATAACCCACTTATACTCCCGCATGGGCACTAGAGTAATTTTCACTTTGGAGCGCCTATAAATTTAGGGGCAGATTAACCAAAGGTCGAATTTCTAATTTGTGTGAATTTTTTTCTACTGTAATAAATTCGAATATACCCACAACTCTAAAAAATCGAACATTTAATATTCGATCTAATAGTCCCGACCCGTAAATTCGAATTGAATTTGAATCGAATCCAAATTCAGTTTTCCCTCTGAAAAAAAAACTTGAATGTCAGGAAAGCAATTAACAAATTCAAATGGTTCAACGGACCTCCGCCATTGACTTGTAAATTAACTCGGCAGGTTTCAGGTGGCGAATATTCGAATTAGGACTGTTTCCATGGTTGTGATAAATCTCACGTTCCAATTTACCTTCGAATTGGAGGATTCGAATGTGTGTAAATTTTGACACTAAAGAAAATTTCAAAAATTTGTGTAGTTAACGTTACTGTTAGTGATAGGTGAATAAATTCGGCAGGTGTCAATTTGCGGAGCATTTTCGCGTTCCACGCCGGCGAATAAATTAGCAAAACTGCAGCAAAAATTCACAGGTGTCAAAAATTTTTGGACGTGCGTCAAAAAAGTCGCCCACGTTAAAACCGTCAGTATTGATGCATGCGTCAAAATTCACGTTTCGTGGGAAATTGACAAATTATACGACAAAGTGAAACGGGAGAAATTCGCCCATCACGAGTTACTGTAATTAGGACACCACAACTTAATTTAATTACACAAATAAGCTGATATTAGAGATCCTGCATTTGCTACGCAGGAATAGCTGTGAAATTCCGCTCTTCAAAGCTCGGGGTTAACTCTAGAGGCATTTGTTATTACATAATAACCCTCTTCCCACCACCACTGTTTCCACATCTGAAGCCACAAAAAAATATTAAATTATATAAGCAGGAATTTTCCAATGGAGGCTTAATTGTTACTGGTATCCAACGGAATGTTGTTAAGACATTGTATATTCACATACACAAGAAAAAGAGATTCATTGATATCCACAGATGCAATCACAGCCATGAAGGCATTAATATTTTATTTAAATGTGACTTTAACAAACAAAATACCCCGTAGGCAAAGGGAGAGTGCGCTCACCCAGCACATGACGGCCACAAAGACAAGAAGTAACAAAGGGATCTTCTGCTTTCACAGGAAATACTTTCCCTGAAGACCATTTCATGCAGCTTTCATAATTACCAAAGAGGCCTTTCCCTAATGTGCTTAAAACGGGACCATTGAAGATTAAATTCCTAACGTGTTACCAACATAATGCAGCTTAAAGTAGCAGGAGGTGTTTTAGTGGATGTTTCATACTGATAGAGAGAAAGATAGATAGATAGATAGATAGATAGATAGATAGATAGATAGATAGATAGATAGATAGATAGATAGATAGATAGATAGATAGATACAGTCATATGAAAACGTTTGGGAACCCCTCTTAATTCTTTGGAGTTTGGTTTATCATTGGCTGAGCTTTCAAAGTAGCAACTTCCTTTTAATATATAACATGCCTTATGGAAACAGTAGTATTTCAGCTGTGACATAAAGTTTATTGGATTAACAGAAAATATGCAATATTCATCATAACAAAATTAGACAGGTGCATAAATTTGGGCACCCCAACAGAGATATACAATAAATACTTAGTTGAGCTCCTTTTGCAAATGTAACAGCCTCTAGACGTCTCCTATAGCCTTTGATGAGTGTCTGGATTCTGGATTTGGGGTATTTTTGACCATTCGTCCATACAAAATCTCTCCAGTTCAGTTAAATTTGATGGCTGCCGAGCATGGACAGTCTGCTTCAAATCATCCCATAGATTTTCCATGATGATATTCAAGTCAGGGGAGTGTGACGGCCATTGCAGAATATTGTACTTGTCCCTCTGCATAAATGTCTTTGTAGATTTCCAAGTGTGTTAAGGGTCAATGTCTTGTTGGAATATCCAACCCCTGCAGTGTAACTTCAACTTTTTGACTGAAGCTTGAACATTATCCTGAAGAATTTGTTGATATTGGTCTGAATTTGACCCTCGACTTTAACAAGGGCCCCAGTAGTCCCTGAACTAGCCCCACAGCCCCACAGCATGATGGGACCTCCACCAAATGTGACAGTAGGTAGCAGGTGTTTTTCTTGGAGTGCAGTGTTCTTCTTCCTCCATGCAAAGTGCTTTTTGTTATGATCAAATAACTAAATTTTGGTCTCATCAGTCCAAAGCACTTTGTTCCAAAATGACTGTGGCTTGTCTAAATGAGCTTTTGTATACAACAAGCGATTGTGTTTGTGGCGTGAGTGCAGAAAGTGCTTCTTTCTCATCCCCCTGCCATACAGATGTTCTTTGTGCAAATTGCGCTAAATTGTAGAACAATGTATAGATACACCATCTGCAGCAAGATGTTCTTGCAGGTCTTTGGAGGTGACCTTTGGGTTGTCTATAACCATTCTCACAATCCTCTGCATATGCCGCTCCTGCCAGACCTGGGTTTTACAGCAACTGTGCCTGTGGCCTTCCATTTCCTGATTACATTCCTTACAGTTGAAACTGACAGTTTAATCCTCTGAGATAGCTTTTTGTAGCCTTCACCTAAACCATGATACTGAATAATATTTGTTTTCAGATCTATTGAGAGTTGCTTTGAGGATCCCATGCTGTCACTCTTCAGTGGAGAACTTACAATTGGCCACCTTAAATACCTTTTCTCATGATTGGACACACCTGTCTATGAAGTTCTAGGCTTAAGGAGTTAATCCAACCAATTTGGTGTTGCCAGTAATCGGTTTTGAGCAGTTACATGCATTCAAATTAGCAAAATTACAAAGGGACCTACATTTTTGCACAGCCAGTGCTGAGCATTCTGGATAACAGGTCCCATAACTGTATTATTTAACAATATTTTTCTGCTAAGCCTTGGTAGAATAAGTAGTTTCCTGAGACCAGGGGTTTCCTAGTGGTTGACTTCTAGCATCATCCTAGCCAAAGGCTACTTGTTTTACTTAACATCTTCAGTTTATTATTATTATTATTATTCTGATAAACATGTATTTTTAGAGCACAAACATATTGCGCAGTGCTGTTCTGTGGACCCTTCCGGACATTAGCTACAGAACACAGGGGAGTCCCATGAGCAGTTCCTTCTACTCTATTTTGGCAATGTACAGAAGTTGAAAGGTACAAGAAGAAGTTAACTCAACAATCCAGTTCCATGCTCTACTAAATCTTATTTCCTTCCAAAATCAAAAAATACAGACTGAGTTTGTTTTTCTTTTACAACCCCTCTCTCTCTCTCTCTCTCTCTCTCTCTCTCTCTCTCTCTCACATGCTGTGTAAAGTATAAGGCCTGATAACTCTGAGTAAGAGTAATTCCATTTTGAAAATTCACCTGAAAAGATTCAGAAGCAAAACTATAGAAGCAAACTTCTATAAAAGCCAACGGGAGGTGCATTTGTGACATTCAAGCTATTTTAACATTTTTGAAATCAAAAAGAAGAAAGTCAACTTCCCAGCGTATGATTAACCTTTTACCATGTGAACTTTATAATACATTATAATACAAGCACAGGTTCAACACAGGGGCCTCTTGACCTTTTAAAGAAATATTGTATTATTTATGCCCAAGTATACAAAAATGAGATATTGGGGAGCACCAACCATCACACAGGAAAATGGTGTGCAGAGTCAAGATAATAAATATTAAATCACAGAAAAAAGAGAACTGACCCATATAACTGCACCATCCCATCCACAGCATCCAAGTCTAACGTGTAAAGAGATAAATAAAACGTAACTTTTAATGTAAAATTCACACTTAAAATTGAGCTAACCACGGAGTACTGATTGACCAGGGCAAAATCTGTTGGTGCTTTAGGTCAGTACTAATTAGTTATGTGGTAGATACATACTACCGACCGCATACAGCGTATAGCAACTACAAAGTGTCCCAGTACTGGTCAGAAAACACAACCATTGAAGGATTCAACTTCCTTCAATGATTGTGCCAACCCCTTCACCCACTTCGAGATCCCTCCCATCAAGTGGTGTCCTCGGCACCCTCAAACGATGCCCGTGAGGAAATTGCACCTTTTATCTTAAAGTCACACACCAAACCAGTGTGCCTGAAGCGTGGTAAATTACTGCTATTAAAGCTGTCAACCGGATCATGAGACGCCACCAACCCCTTCACCATCTAGTTCCCACCCGATCCGTGTAGTTGAACCCTTCAAGGTCCCTATCAGTAGTCCTGCCTAACCCATAGCTAAAAAGTGCGCCTGGTGCGTGTTTCACCCGTCTAATTGCGGGCTTTGTCAAAGGCACGACAAAGCCCGCAATTTTGCGGGTGAAACGCGCGTCAGGCGCACATATAAAATACGGGTTAGGCAGGACTACTGATAGGGACCTTGAAGGGTTTGAGGGTGCCGAGGACACCACTTGATGGGAGGGATCTCGAAGTGGGTGAAGGGGTTGGCACAGGGTATTTAATCCTCTATATCGTGTTAACAACAACAATTGACTAAGTGCGCCCGGATCGCTACTCTGTGGGAAGGATCTCAAAGAGGGTGAACGGGTTGGCACAGGAAGTTGAATCTTTCAATGGTTGTGTTTTGTGCCCAGTACTGGGACACTTTGTATTTGCTATACGCTGTATGTGGTCGGTAGTATGTATCTACCACATAAATAATTAGTACGGACCTAAAGCACCAACAGATTTTGCCCTGGTCAAAGTGGTTAGTTACGTTTTATTTATCTTTTTACACGTTAGAAACTTGGATGCTGTAGATGGGATGGTGCAGTTATATGGGTCAGTTCTCTTTTTTCTTTTTTCTGTGATTTATTATTTATGCCCAAGATTTATGCCCAAGTACAGCCAGTTTGGCCCGGGCCAAGGAACCACTGTGCGGGATAATTACATTACAAATACTTGAAGAGAAGTAAGTACAACTGAGTAAGGAGGAAACACACAATGCTGTCTGCATATAAAAGTGCTGTCCAATTTCCTCGGTGGCACAAGTCCACATTTGTGAATTTGCTTTGGCTCAGACCCCTCGTAAATGTCAAAATCGGCACTTGGCCTTCGGACTGACTGCCAAGTGAGCAACCCTGGCATACAACAATGAGATTAGAGCTGTGCCTCACCCTGGCATTTATCAATGAGATTAGTGCTTTGTGTGAGCCGGCAGTGCCATCACAATCTTGGATGAGGCAGACAGAATTTCTAATACAGCAGATCCAATTAGGATGGATGGAACAGTGTTTTTCGAAAATCAACATGTGTTTTCATCTCCTTAACAATATTCAAAGTAATTGATTGGGACACGGATTATTTGACATTATAGATTATAGGCATGTACGCGATTGATACACCTTGAAAAGGAATAACATTTAGGAAATATTCATGCGTGATATTTTTGCTGTGAATTTCTTGAAAAAATAACGAATATTTGATATAAAGACATAAATAGTAAATGTAGAACTAAATAAAAGTGAGTGAAGGACTTACCAGACCAGGGATGGCCAGTTGTAATATATGAACCGACAAACCCTGTTTTGTTTAAGGAGGGAGTTATTAATAGGTTTTTGCACGTGACTAAATATTCTCGATGAACGTGACTAAATATCCTGAATGAGGGTGAGTGCAGAGGATTTCATTTTATTGCTGAATTAGGAATATTTAGTGGTTACTCTACAGCCGCACCACTTACCTGGATTTCATGTTCCATTAGACTTGTGTGTTCATCCTATTTAATCTCTACCTAATGTAGGTAGCGGACCTGTTATCCAGAATGCTGGGGACCTGGGGTTTTCCAGATAACAGGTTTTTCCATAATCTTCATACTACAGGTATGGGACCTGTTATCCAGAATGCTCGGGACCTGGGTTTTCGGATAACTTATCTTTCCGTAATTTGGGTCTTTATGCCTTAAGTCTACTAGAAATTCATTTAAACATTAAATAAACCCAATAGGCTGGTTTTGCTTCCAATAAGGATTAATTATATCTTAGTTGGGATCAAATACAAAGTACTGTTTTATTATTACAGAGAAAAAGGAAATCATTTTTAAAAATTTGGATTATTTGGATAAAATGGAGTCTATGGGAGACAGCCATTCTGTAATTCGGAGCTTTCTGGATATTGGGTTTCCGGATAAGGGATCCAATACCTGTACTAGAAAACCATATAAACCATATGTAAAAATGAATATAGTTCATTGCTTCCAATAAGGATCAATAATATCTTAGTTGGGATCAAGTATAAGCTACTGTTTTATTATAACAGGTATTGGACCGGTTATCCAGAATGCTCCGGACCTGGGATTTTCTGGAAAGTCGGATCTTCATACCTTAAGTCTACTAGAAAATCATGTAAACATGAAATAAACCCAACAGGCTGGTCTTGCTTCCAATAAGGATTAATTATATCTTAGTTGGGATCAAGTACAACCTACTGTTTTATTATTACACAGAAAAAGGAAATCATTTTTAAAAATTTGGATTATTTGGATAAAATGGAGTCTATGGGAGACAGCCATTCCGTAATCAGAGCTTTCTGGATATTGGGTTTCCGGATAAGGGATCCTATACCTGTTTTAGAAAATCATCTAAACATTGAATAAACCCAATAGACTGGTTTTGCTTCCAATAAGGATTAATTATATCTTAGTTGGGATCAAGTACAAGTTACTGTTTTATCATTACAGGTATGGGACCTGTTATCCAGAATGCTCCGAACCTGGGGTTTTCTGGGTAAGTCGGATCTTCATACCTTAAGGCTACTAGAAAATCATATAAACATTAAATAAACCCAATAGGCTGGTTTTGCCTCCAATACGGAATAAATATATCTTAGTTGGGATCAAGTACAAGCTACTGTTTTATTATTACACAGAAAAAGGAAATCACTTTTAAAAATTTGGATTATTTGGATAAAATAGAGTCTATGAGAGATGGCCTTCTAGTAATACAGAGCTTTCTGGATACTCATTAATTACATTTATAATCATTGTAAACATATAACTACCCCTCCCTTTCCAGACTGCTTATCCCACCCAAACTCACAGCCTGGGTCTTTCTATTTATAACTAGTGATGAGCGAATTTATTCGCCAGGCGCGAATTCGCGCCAGCGAATAAATTCGCGAAATTCCCGCAAAAATTCGCGTCAAAAATTTGCCGGCGTCAAAAATTTTTTTTTCGAAAAAATGGACGCCGGCGTCAAAAACGGGCGCCAGCGTCAAAAACGGGCGCCAGCATCGAAAAAACGGGCGCCGGCGCAGTTTCGCGAATTTTTCGCCGTTTCGCGAATTTCGCGCGAAATTCGCGAATTTTTCGGCGAAGCGAAACGGCGCAAATTCGCCCATCACTATTTATAACTCTAAGAATCAGATTTATTTATAAAAAAAAGTCTGATGATGATGAAAAACTTGCAATATGAACATGGTCTCCTCACCACATTTCGGGGAAGATTTATTTAGGGTTGAGTTGTGTTTTTCACAACAAAACCAAAAGTTAATGGCAGAGGTCCCTTGAACCATTTGAAGATGTGAATCCCCTTCATGATGTTCATGTTTTTTTCAGAGGGTTTCGCTTGAAAACTTGATCAATTCTAGGGATTCAAGATTATTTTTCCACAAAAAACTAAATTAATTAAAATTTTCAGATTATAGATTCGAGCTTTTTCCATTCAAGTTTTTTTTAAATTAAAACCATTCGAATTGGGAGTTCATTCGAGTTCATTCAAGGTCTAAAAAAGCTCTCAAAACTCTAAAATTCAACCTTTGATATGTTCATTCATTTCCTTCACCAGATTCCATGTTCTTCTTCCTACAACCTCATCAGAGTTATTTCACGTTCCCTCCAACCTTCATGGAAATAGTCAACTCTATTGACAATATTAATGGAACCTGTTAAATCACATTCATTTAAAAAAAAAAAAAAAAACATTTCAAGTTCCATAAATGTCTTTTACTAAGATCAGTGTTAAATAAACATCTGTAAAAATGAATATAGTAACATGTAATTGTTATATTAAAGCACTGACTAGTTCCATTCCTAATTCTGGCAAATGAGAAATTTGAGCTGAGATGGCCCATTGAAGTGACTACTTTGCCTCTTGACCCGTGACAGTGTTTGAAGTCGGCAGGGAGGGAATCACCAAGGATTTTCAAGGCCTCAAAAACATTTATCTAATGAGCCAGTGATGAGCAGAGATTGGATCGCTCTTGGGTTTTTTTTTTTTATACTTTTGATATTTTGTTTTACAATGGAAATAAAACGAGGTCATTTTCTGCTTGCACTTGTTAGAAAGAGAATATTATGGGAAAAAAGATAATAATGGTGAATTTAAATCTTTACTTTCTATATTCCATGTGATATGTACCAGCTGTAACTGTGTCACCCATTGGCCGGGAAATGGAATACTGAATTGCCATTGGTTATATTTCTTCTGTAGAATGAGAAGAATTGTGGGATGAAGAAATAAATATTCTGACCCCTTGCAAGAGCTTCATCAAGATAAATCCTATATTCTGTTACCAGGGAAATCCCTAGATAATTGGACGGCGTGGAGATTGGATTATGTAGAAGAGGGCAACCTTTTAATAGAGCTTTCCTACATGAGGGGTCACGTTGGTTTCCTTGATGACCTGACCCAGATCTTAAGGTCATTCATCAGACAAGAAAGGATTTCCCTTAGGGACATGGTGCACAAGGCAATTTGTATGGCCTGTATTTATATATTGCACGGACATTATGCAGCACTTTACTGAATATGATAAATCACTGAGCTCTTCTTCTGCAATTTTAGTCTAAGGGGGTAGTTGTTTCAAACAATTGCATGCATTGCCCTGTTGGTGATGAGCTATTTAAAAACATGTTGCTTAAAGTGTCAGGGAGAGCCTTACGTGCCCTTAATGAAAGTGAACAATACTTCTTATTGAACAATATAGTATAGGTAAGAGATCACTTATCCAGAAACCCGTTATCCAGAGTTGCAGAAAGGCTGTATCCCATAGACTCCATTTTATCCAAATAATCCACAATTTTTAAAAATAATTTCTTTTTTCTCTGTAATAGTTTGTACTTGATCCAAACTAAAATAAAATGAATCCTTATTGGAAGCAAAAAGGGTTTATTTAATGTTTACATGATTATCTAGTAGACTTAAGGTATGAAGATCTAAATTACAGAAAGATCTGCTATCCAGAACACCTCAGGTCCTGACCATTCTGGATAACAAGTCTCATGCCTGTACTGACATAATGGAGCGTATGCAAGTGGGGTGAACCCTATGCAGCAGATTTACTAAGGGTCAAAGTGAATTCAAGGGAATTTTCGAAGTTAAAAAATTAGAAATTCATAGTAATTTTTTGAATACTTCGGCCATTGAATAGGATACTATGACTTCAAATTTTAATTAAACTTCAATTCAAAGTAAAAATCGTTCGACTATTTGACCATTCGATAATCTAAATATTGTCTCTTTAAAAAAACTTTGCCAACTTAAACCTGCCGAAGTGCTATGTTAAACTATGGGGACCTTCCAGAGCAATTTTCAAAGTTTTTTATATTTGAAGGAAAATCGTATGATCGTACGATTAAATTGTTCGAATCGTATGATTCGAAGTTCGATCGGAGTACGATCGAACTACGATCGGAATACGATCGTACGATCAATAAAATCCTCCGACTTTGAATGTCGGAGGATTCTATTCGATGGTCGAATCAAGGGTCGAATTTCGAAGTGGAAAATACTTCGAAATTCGACCATCGAATAGAATCCTCCAGCATTCGAATTCGAAGTCAGAGGATTTTATTCATCGTACAATCGTAGTACGATCGTACTCCGATCGTACTTCGAATTGTACGATTCGAACGATTTTATTGTACCATCGTACGATTTGTGTTTAAAATGTGAAAATGCAAAGTTGTGAAAATGCAAAGTTTCACCCATTAAATGTTGCACTTTCATGGAGCTGTTCAACCAGCATGCACATGTTCAGTTTTGGCAGTATTATATGTTCTTCTATAGAAGGGTGCCAACCTTCCATGCCAAGCACTGGACTTATCTTATTGGAAGAGCTGATATGTATTTGTGTCCAGAGGAACTCAGTGTGTATCCCACCTCCTGTTCTAAGTTGTGTGCAAGTACACAACTGCAAGGGGGAATTGGGATTATACTATTTCTTGGTGCACAGTGTCTATTGATACTTTGCGGTATGAATCCTGGAGCTACAGTCACCTTCACAGTGGTGGTAGCTCCGGGGTTCCCCTGTGTCAATAGAAGCATTTGCAACATTTGAAACAGGAGGATGAACACAGCAGCACCAATTGCAGCAATAGAGAAGTGCAAGGAACAGCTTTGGACACAGGAACCTTTAATTCACACAACAACCGCTGTCATTTTAGCATGACCTATAGTCACTTGAGTCTTGTGCTCCATAAAAGCAAAATCATAGGGGCAAATTCACTAAGCGCCAAATCGCCGAACGCTAGCGTTACTTTGCTAGCGTCTGGCATTTTCGTTACTGCACAAAATTCACTAAAGAACGCTGGCGTAGTTTCGCTAGTGTTACTTCGCACCCTTACGCCTGGCGAAGTTTCGCTAGCGACGTAACTACGCACATTCACTAACTTGCGCAGTGTACTGAACGCTACCTTTTACGCTAGACTTCCTTCGCCACCTCAGACCAGGCGAAGCGCAATAGAGTAGATAGGGGTTGCTTCAAAAAAATTAAAAAAAATTTCTAAGTCCCAAAAAACGCTGGCGTGTTTTCTACATTAAGGGTGATAGGCTGAAAAAGATCGAAAAAATTTTTGGGGCTCCCCTCCTTCCCCCCTACATCTCCTGACTCATGGCAACTTACCTAGACAGTGGGCACATGTGTAGGGCAAAATACAAATGTTATTTGATGTTTTGAAGCTTTTCTAGCCATTTGTAGTGCTGATACGTATTCCTCCATTGAAATTTGAATTTGGCGCCGTATGCAAATTTGCCTTCGCTAGCGTAACTTCGCTTTACTTAGCGAATCAACGCTAGCGCAACTTCGCAACCTTACGCTACCCCTGAGCGCAACTTCGGATTTTAGTGAATTTGCGAAGCGCTGGCGAAACTACGCCTAGCGAAGTGTGGCGAAGTGCGGTGAAGTGCGACGAAGTTACGACTGGCGCAACTACGAATCTTAGTGAATTTGCCCTATAATGTAGGCCATCATGATTAGCTCACCATGGTTAACAGATGTCTTTTCTAAAAGGCTTTCTTCTTGAGCTCTTGGATGCCCTGATGGTAACTTTCCACTTGTGAAGATTCAAAGGTTGGCTGCTACTGGGGTTGCCATCTTTTCTGGAAAAAAATACCGGCCTTCCTATATATTTGTCTTTCTTCCCTATTAATAACATTGGGATCAGCCATCATTTTTACCGACCAGGCCGCTAAAATACCGGCCAGGTGGCAACCCTAGCTGCTACAGTGTATCTTGAACCCCTACCTACAATTAAGGAAAACTAGAGAAGATGATTCCTTCTTTTGCAAGATCCCATCTCATTGTCTATTAAATGAAATAATTCAACCTGTGGAAGGCATTTGTATGGTGCGTAGGAATATTCCCATGATGAACGTGCCTAAGACAAAGCAATGAATAATCCCTTATACTATAAAAATAATAGTAATAGTCAGATAGGAGGTATAGTCAGAGCTGTACAGTGCTGGCTTTTCTATAATCACTTTTTAGGCAGAGGTAGGAATGTTTCCAAGTAGGAAGCGGATTCTAATCTAATGGAGAATTAGTTTGAGGTTGAGGTTTGCCCAGTGGATTCTAGAAAACACTTGCATTTTAAATACAGTCTCTCTCTTTCTCCCCCTACCACAATTGCCATGGAATGCTTGTTTTATGTTGTTGGACTTAAGCCTTTATTCTGGGAGGCTTTTGTACAGATTTCATTGTAGTATTTATCACTTTGTAGGTTTTCAGTGAATAAATAAAAGTCTGTTTTGCTTTTTATCAGGAGCCTAATCCATTTATCCTTTGAGTTATTTGCCTTTCATACTTGAATAGCCTGACATAACAAGAGACTTATTTGTCAATATGGTTAACCGACTGCAGTATGGGACTTGTTATCCGGAATGCTTGGGACCTGGGGTTTTCCAGATAAGGGATCTTTCCATAATTTGGATCTACATACCTTTAGGGCAGAGACACACGTAGAGATTCAGGGAGATTAGTCGCCCAGTGACAACATGACTCTTCTTTGGGTGACTAATCACCCCAAATCTCGGAGCGCTTCATTTTCTAAAGTCGCCCGAAGTTTCCTCGTGAGGCAACTTGGGACGACTTCGGGAAATGAAGTGTTCTGAGTGCCATCCCACTGGCGATTTAAATTCTAGCCAGCGGGAAAGCAGTTTGGGAGATACGTCGCCCAAAGTAGAGGCGTTTTGTCTCCGGGAGACTAATCTCCCTGAATCTCCACGTGTGTCACTGCCCTAAATCTGCTACAAACTCATTTAAACATTTGCTGAACCCAATAAGATTGTTTTGGCTCCAATAAGGATTAAAAATATATTTGTACATCAAGTACAATGACCTGTTTTATTATTACCGAAGAAAACATTTGAATTATTTGATTCTATGGGGATGGCCAGAGCTTTCTGGTAGGGATGCACCGAATCCACTTTTTTGGATTTGGCCGAACCCCCGAATCCTTCACGAAAGATTCGGCCGAATACCGAACCGAATCTGAACCCTAATTTGCATATGCAAATTAGGGGTGGGAAGGGGGAAACATTTTTTACTTCCTTGTTTTCTGACAAAAAGTCACGCAATTTCCCTCCCGCCCCTAATTTGCATATGCAAATTAGGATTCGGATTTGGTTCGGCCAGGCAGAAGGATTCAGCCGAATCCGAATCCTGCTGAAAAAGGCCAAATCCTGGCCGAATCCCGAACCGAATCCTGGATTCGGTGCATCCCTACTTTCTGGATAATGGGTTTCCTGATAAAGGATCATATACCTGTACTGTATTTTTCTGAAGATACAGGGGCATTTTATAGTAACATGATTACAATTACAAGCACCTTTAATGAATGATGACAATTTGTGCAATGGCTGTATCATTTTTTGAGGACATAAATGACTCCTAATCTCATAGACTCAGTAGGACAAGAACAATAGAACCCCCAAACCCTCCTTTTGTAATACCAACTTGCAAAGCACTTTACAAACTCCTCCTTCCTTGTTGTTTGCTTTCACCATATATGACAATACTGAATAATATTAAGTCACATCTACCCTACAATTTACCCCTGACTGGCATGCATGTTTAGCCAATCAAATCTGTAGATATATAGATGGTAGGTTCTTCCCTCACCCTGGATAGAACTGTTAGAACAGAAGTTGTAGGTAGTTTGAGATAGCTCGTAACAGTTAATGCATCAAGGCTTTTCAACAGGGAAAAAATCATTATAGTCTGAGTGTTTCTGACACATGGAGGTGAAGCAAGAGAGAAATATAACTTACAATAACCTTCTGGCACATTAAAATAATCAATTTCATCCCCAATCTGGGAGACTTGTTTCAGATGCTGAATAAGGTATTGTAAGAGAACAGAAGGATAATCAGATCTTTTCAGATCTCTTTATAGAAAATATAATTCACAATCATGATACATGTGTTGTAATTTAGGACGCTGAACTGTTCTGGGACAAGCAAATGAAATGTTTGGTATTCCCGGGAATTCAAGTCATAAGAGGACCAGGAGAAATGGAGTTGGTGGAAGATTTTAAAGTCACCTCGATCAGAAAAATTGTGCGAGCATTGTCATCTATGGTATTTAAATCCCTTATATATATTAGCTTGTCAGTGTTTATTACTTAATTAATCGTTCAACACTTCAAAAATGTTTATAGATGTTAATAGTGCTATTTCTTACCAATGTAAAGAGTAAAGGAACCATGGAAGTGAGAGTTGGCTCAGTGGTTAAGGTGGATCTCCACGTTGGCCAACCCTTCTACTGTATATTCTCGGATTATTGGTGAAACTGTTTCAAGATTCTTTAGCAAGTCCAGATGCTTTAGATTTCTCACCTCTAAATACTGTAAAATCTAAATATTTTCATTTTGCTTAATTTTCACATGTGTAAAACCTCATTATTTTTACATGAAGTAGACTCACTTTGGAGCCATATTTTAGAGCCTTTCTGTACTTCATTTCACTGGGGCAGAAGATAATCTTTTTGGTATCAGCAAATTATAATTAAATTGAGCCTCAAAATATTCTACCTTTTCTATCCAATTATTTCTATCCATTTTTTGTCTTCCTCTTGCTTTATTAAATCGTGGTATCCATAGTTCCCATCCCTAGAGCATCCAGCATACTGCATAAAGCCTATCAAAAAAGGATAAAGCCAACCAATAGTCATGTAGTGATGTTTTGAGAGACCTGGAAAAGTTAAAAGTAAGTAATTACCATTTGGGTCATAGTCAATGAACAAATAAAGACTTTTTTAAAAGATTTACCAGGTAGACATGGCCATCATGTGAAGTGCACTAAATCCTGATATTTGGGGATTCCCATGGGACATTAGGAGTCAGATCACAGAATGCAAGGGACACAACCACCCTGGGAGGGCCAGGAGTGGAAGGAACCCAGTAAGGTCAAAATTAATTAACAACTTTAATATATAATAGGTCGACTTATCAATATTTTGCTTTGAAATTGGCTGTGAGGCCCAGTAACATCTAGTAATCGCAATAGTTGATTCCATATCCCCCTTTAATTTGGACTGATGGAGTATTGCAAGCTGTCCAAGAACTTGCAAAAATTGCAACTTTTCCAAGAACAATATGACAGCCTACCCTATATGTGACCCCAGTGCTCATTCCATGAATTTAGTAAGCTCTGTCAAGAGGTGAAAGGAAAAAAACCAGGAAACATGTGTGGCCAGACTTTGGATATTTTAGCCAAAGATCAACTTGGGTAACCTACTGAATTGGCAGTAATGGGGAACTGCAGCTCCATATCTGATGTCTCTAACATGGCGTGCATCTGCAAGTGTTTAAGATCTGAGCACGAAAATGTGTGAATATTTGAGAAGTTGCCAAGATGGATACTAAACAAATCAAATTTCTCTGAACTCATTTGAAGGGAGGTGAAGAATGCCTTCAGCATTGAAAGCTGCGTTTCCTGCTGTCCTTACCCTGCATCAAAATAATGATCTCCCTTCCACAGGGTCCAAGGCAACACTAACCTCCCAATTAGGAAAGGTTTTTTTTTTTATTATTCCAGATTTCAAAAGGAGGTTCTGGTTTGTGAGACTTATACAGTGAGACGTGAGGCTGGACGTGCTCCATGTGATTCTGCTTATGCTGGGTTACAAGTATTTTTTTCTTTTGAGTTTTGCCTTATTTTATTTCAGTTAAACTTTGTACAGAGGGTTACAAAATGTTAATGTTTTCATAATAGCAAAAGGCTATGAGTTATGCAGGGAACTCTGAGTATCGCTCATGTATTATAAGGGATAATGTACCCCCTACTGTAAATGATAAGGATATTAGAAGTCACTGAGGTGTTCTGTGACCATATAAAGGCACAAGGCTGCAGGCTGAGTTATACAGGGAACTCTGAGTATCACTCATGTATTATAAGGGATAATGTACCCCCTACTGTAAATGATAAGGATATTAGAAGTCACTGAGGTGTTCTGTGACCATATAAAGGCACAAGGCTGCAGGCTGAGTTATACAGGGAACTCTGAGTATCACTCATGTATTATAAGGGATAATGTACCCCCTACTGTAAATGATAAGGATATTAGAAGTCACTGAGGGGTTGTTCTGTGACCATATAAAGGCACAAGGCTGCAGGCTGAGTTATACAGGGAACTCTGAGTATCACTCATGTATTATAAGGGATAATGTACCCCCTACTGTAAATGATAAGGATATTAGAAGTCACTGAGGGGTTGTTCTGTGACCATATAAAGGCACAAGGCTGCAGGCTGAGTTATACAGGGAACTCTGAGTATCACTCATGTATTATAAGGGATAATGTACCCCCTACTGTAAATGATAAGGATATTAGAAGTCACTGAGGTGTTCTGTGACCATATAAAGGCACAAGGCTGCAGGCTGAGTTATACAGGGAACTCTGAGTATCACTCATGTATTATAAGGGATAATGTACCCCCTACTGTAAATGATAAGGATATTAGAAGTCACTGAGGGGTTGTTCTGTGACCATATAAAGGCACAAGGCTGCAGGCTGAGTTATACAGGGAACTCTGAGTATCACTCATGTATTA
This sequence comes from Xenopus petersii, assembly GCA_038501925.1. Lineage (NCBI taxonomy): Eukaryota > Metazoa > Chordata > Amphibia > Anura > Pipidae > Xenopus > Xenopus petersii. The sequence goes on from CM076682.1 coordinate 12,489,399, forward strand.
TAAGGGATAATGTACCCCCTACTGTTAATGATAAGGATATTAGAAGTCACTGAGGGGTTCTGTGACCATATAAAGGCACAAGGCTGCAGGCTGAGTTATACGGGGAACTCTGAGTATCACTCGTGTATTATAAAGGATAATGTACCCCCTACTGTAAATTATAAGGATATTAGAAGTCACTGAGGGGTTGTTCTGTGACCATATAAAGACCCAAGGCTGCAGGCTGAGTTATACAGGGAACTCTGAGTATCACTCATGTATTATAAGGGATAATGTACCCCCTACTGTAAATGATAAGGATATTAGAAGTCACTGAGGGGTTCTGTGACCATATAAAGGCACAAGGCTGCAGGCTGAGTTATACAGGGAACTCTGAGTATCACTCATGTATTATAAGGGATAATGTACCCCCTACTGTAAATGATAAGGATATTAGAAGTCACTGAGGGGTTGTTCTGTGACCATATAAAGGCACAAGGCTGCAGGCTGAGTTATACAGGTCGGTGTAACGTAACAATGACACCTCCACAACAACTTTGTGACAAACAATAACAGTTCTGGTTAAAAATCATGGAGGGCAGATCAAATCTTCAATTTTCCCTGTTTGATCACAGAGTCCCATTTCTGTTCTAATTGAAATGTTATTTTTCTTGTGAATTTCTGGCAGATTTAAATTACATATTTCCTGGAATTATCTTGGTAGATAGCATAAACTAACATAACTAGCCGGTCGTTCTACAGAAGCAGCAGTGCACTTTGTTAGTCAGCCAAATATAAGTTAATTTACTGGAAAATAGAGCAGTTGACAAGCCCAGTGGGATACCCTGAATGGTCGGCCTGCATTGCTTACAGTGTATCAGCATAACCTTCAGATTAGAATGAGCATCGTTTAAAGGAAGGCATTCCACATGTGCATAGCAGCCCATAATCATTCTGAAATTATGTATTTTTTAAAGCTATTTTCTGCTATTTGTGTCTCTGCTAATCCAGGCAACTGATTATTAAATTAAGTGAAATTAATGCAACCTTAACTGACCTTTATCCATCCTATTAAATGTTTCTATTCAACACCTACTTTTTATAGGGAATTACGGTATTTACCCCTTCTAAATACAAGGATATTAGAAGTCACAGAGGGGTTGTTCTGTGACAATATAAATGCACAAGGCTGCAGGCTGAGTTATACAGGGAACTCTGAGTATCACTCATGTATTATAAGGAATAATATACCCCCTACTGTAAATGATAAGGATATTAGAAGTCACTGAGGGGTTCTGTGACCATATAAAGGCAGAAGGCTGCAGGCTGAGTTATACAGGGAACTCAGAGTATCACTCATGTATTATAAGGAATAATATACCCCCTACTGTAAATGATAAGGATATTAGAAGTCACAGAGGGGTTGTTCTGTGACAATATAAATGCACAAGGCTGCAGGCTGAGTTATACAGGGAACTCTGAGTATCACTCATGTATTATAAGGAATAATATACCCCCTACTGTAAATGATAAGGATATTAGAAGTCACTGAGGGGTTCTGTGACCATATAAAGGCAGAAGGCTGCAGGCTGAGTTATACAGGGAACTCAGAGTATCACTCATGTATTATAAGGAATAATATACCCCCTACTGTAAATGATAAGGATATTAGAAGTCACAGAGGGGTTGTTCTGTGACAATATAAATGCACAAGGCTGCAGGCTGAGTTATACAGGGAACTCTGAGTATCACTCATGTATTATAAGGAATAATATACCCCCTACTGTAAATGATAAGGATATTAGAAGTCACTGAGGGGTTCTGTGACCATATAAAGGCAGAAGGCTGCAGGCTGAGTTATACAGGGAACTCAGAGTATCACTCATGTATTATAAGGAATAATATACCCCCTACTGTAAATGATAAGGATATTAGAAGTCACTGAGGGGTTCTGTGACCATATAAAGACACAAGGCTGCAGGCTGAGTTATACAGGGAACTCTGAGTATCACTCATGTATTATAAGGAATAATATACCCCCTACTGTAAATGATAAGGATATTAGAAGTCACTGAGGGGTTGTTCTGTGACCATATAAAGGCACAAGGCTGCAGGCTGAGTTATACAGGGAACTCTGAGTATCACTCATGTATTATAAGGGATAATGTACCCCCTGCTGTAAATGATAAGGATATTAGAAGTCACTGAGGGGTTGTTCTGTGACCATATAAAGGCACAAGGCTGCAGGCTGAGTTATACAGGGAACTCTGAGTATCACTCATGTATTATAAGGGATAATGTACCCCCTGCTGTAAATGATAAGGATATTAGAAGTCACTGAGGGGTTGTGTGACCATATAAAGGAACAAGGCTGCAGGCTGAGATATACAGGGAACTCTGAGCATCACTCGGATATTATAAGGGATAATGTACCCCTACTGTAAATGATAAGGATATAAGAAGTCACTGAAGGTTTGTTCTGTGACCATATAAAGGCACAAGGATGCAGGCTGAGTTATACAGGGAACTCTGAGTATCACTCATGTATTATAAGGGATAATGTACCCCCTACTGTAAATGATAAGGATATGAGACGCCACTGAGGGGTTATGTGACCATATAAAGGCACAAGGCTGCAGGCTGAGTTATACAGGGTACAAAAAGAAAAAATTGTTAGAGCACTCCATGGCTTAATAAAAATGTACTAAAATACATTGGAAGTGCTACTGATCTGGCCAAATTAACTACAGACATAGAAAAAAAGAAAAATTGATCAATGCACATTCCTTTGTCCCCTATCATATCAGTAATCTATGCAGATGCATGTATTTACAAAGACAGGGGTTTTTTTAGTTACAAAATTATGATCATAAGATTGATAAGCCACCATACCACGTCAAGGTAAAACCCATATGGCGGTCCCTAACTATTTACCTCTGGTCATAATTTCAAATGCTAAAGCCTCCCGGCATAGGAGCATTACCTGAAAAATAAGGTCTCCCGACCTGGGCATTGGTTTTCATAGGGCTTAGTCCTCCCCTGCCATTAGCTTTCAAAGGGGAGAGATAACCTCCCCCGCTTGCAGCTTTTGAGAGAGAGAAAGTGCCCAGACCAACACCCATTTCCAAAGGAATTGTTCCACCATTTAAAGAGACAGGTGTGGGGGTGCTACAACCACATGGAAGCCTGGCCTGCAGCTTAGCTGCTGAACTTCCAAACAGAATAAATCTGCTACAATACAAAGTACAAAAAGAAAAAATTGTGAGAGCACTCCATGGCTTAATAAAAATGTACTAAAATACATTGGAAGTGCTACTGATCTGGCCAAATTAACTACAGACATAGAAAAAAAGAAAAATTGATCAATGCACATTCCTTTGTCCCCTATCATATCAGTAATCTATGCAGATGCATGTATTTACAAAGACAGGGGTTTTTTTAGTTACAAAATTATGATCATAAGATTGATAAGCCACCATACCACATCAAGGTAAAACCCATATGGCGGTCCCTAACTATTTACCTGAGTTATACAGGGAACTCTGAGTATCACTCATGTATTATAAGGGATAATGTACCCCCTACTGTAAATGATAAGGATATGAGACGCCACTGAGGGGTTATGTGACCATATAAAGGCACTCATGTATCATCCATGAACTGAAGTGTATTTATTTATAGGGTATTCTGATCTCATGTTTATTATTTTTGTCTCTGCTGAGAAATTCTCTGTGGATTCGAACAGGAGCATGTTCTTTTTGAAAATGTTAAATGTTAATGTTAGGAAACCTATTAAATCTGTAAGTATTAGTATATAAAAGTTGTCAGGTTTTATGATAAATATTATCTACCCACGGAAGTAAAAAATGGACTCTTTGTTTTCATCCTGAGCTATTTTTAAGTTATAAGGTCATAACAATATGTTCAAAAGAAATACAGATTCCCGTGGGGTCACATTGAGTAGAAGATAAGAGCCGGCTTAGCTGTGTACATAGACTTTGTTGATGCATTCTATCAATCATATAAGCTCACAGTGAAACAGGTTTTTAAAAAGGGGCAAAAGGATAAACAGAGTAAAACAAAACAAAAAATTAATGATTGGAACCAGGTGTTGCAAATAATCTCTCCAGATAAAACCTTAACATAATGAAATCTTGGTATAACAATGTATGACATGGCCTAGATAATGGACTTTTTAAGTCTAAAACATTGAATAGGCTTCAAACATTCGTCAAGGCACACCTAGCAGGGGTGGAATTAGGGATATCTTTGCTTAAACACAGAGTTAATCAGTACAGCCAGGCTCCTGATTGTCCAAATGTTTCACCAAAGGTAACTTGATGGCCATGATGTAGGTATGCTCAGCTGGGATGGTTGATGGTTGCTAGATTCAAGAGTAGAGAATGTTCTCAGCAAACAAAAAAATCGACAAATTCATCCAATGCTTCCCATACAATAGAACAAGCCATGGGAAAGCCTCCAGCTATCGTTCATAATTAAATGACACAAATGTTGCCAAAGAAACCATATGGAAGACCAATTAAGGAAGACACGACACAAATAAAGATTGATGGAGTAGACTGAGAAGGACACCTGCTCTTGTGCTGTGTAATATACATTTTGCTGAGTATTGCAATATCTGGGTTCTGGAATTCGGTTCTGACCAGGGTATTGGGTCTCTGCGGGGTTTGGGTGTTCTCCCTGCGGGTGTTTTCTGGATCTTTTTTAGATTTTATCTTAGCGTATAGGTGGTAACTTACAAATGTTCCCGCAAGTGTATGGGGCAGATGCATCAAGGGTCGAATATCGAGGGTTAATTAACCCTCGATATTCAACTGGGAATGAAAATCCTTTGACTTCAAATATCGAAGTCGAAGGATTTAGCGCAAAAACTGCGATTGAACGATCGAAGGAATAATCAGTCGATCGAACGATTAAATCCTTCTAATCGAACGATTCAAAGGATTTTAATGCAACGATCGAAGGATTATCCTTTCGACCAAAAAAAGTTAGGCAAGCCTATGGGGACCTTCCCCATAGGCTAACATTGGGTTCGGTAGCTTTTAGGTGGCGAACTAGGGGGTCGAAGTTTTTTCTTAAAGAGACAGTACTTCGACTATCGAATGGTCGAATAGCCGAACAATTTTTAGTTCGAATTCTTCGATTCAAAGTCGTAGTCGAAGTAGCCCATTTGATGGTCGAAGTAGTCCAAAAAACAGTTCGAAATTCAAAGTTTTTTTACTTCGAATCCTTCACTCGAAGTTAATGAATTGGTCCTTAGTGTTCTAAGATGGAAAATGTAGAGCTCATTTTGATGCAATTCATTTAAAGGGCACCTGATAGCCTAAAATAGTCTCCCCCACCAAAACCAGTGCTACAACACTCACACCAAGAGGGAGATCCCGGTGCAAGCGACCATGTTGGGGCACATGCATGCACAACTGTTTCCCCCAACCAGAATGAGGAATCTACTAGCCAGCATCTTTGGTAGAGGAAACTGTTTTAGGGTAACAGGTTCCATTTAAGTACTTGTGTCCAAACATGATCCTGTTCTTTCACGTTCCAGCCCAACTCTTGTTTTATATGACGTTTAACGATGTCTATGGCAACTGGGGGACCCTGGAGCTAGCTCAGTGGTAGGTCTGAAGTTCCCACAGCATGTTGTATCAGTAGGCACATCTGAATTGCACCTGGTAAATTAGATGCATGCTCCATTTGAACGCACGTTCCAGAAGAGATGCCCCGACACTATGAAAGTGCTAGACCACAACCTTCAAAGCATATATTCTGACTCCACTTGCTGTGACGTTGGCTGATTTCCCTGAGAGACCTCCCTGCCTTGCCTTTATGGAGCTGGTACAGGTATGGGATCCGTTATCTGGAAACCCTTTATCTGGAAAGCTCCGAATTACAGAAAGGCCATCTCCCATAGACTCCATTTTATCCAAATAATACAAATTTTTACAAATGATTTCCATTTTCTAAACTAAGATATAATGTTTTCTTACTGAAGGCAAAACAATCCTGCTTGGTTTAATTAATGTTAAAAGTCTTATTTTAGTAGACTGACGGTATGAAGATCCACATTATGGAAAGAACCCTTATTCTGAAAACCCTGGATCCATTCTGGATAACATCTGTGGGCAATCTTTGCCAGATAGTTGAACTTACCAGACACTTGGAATCTGCAAAGGTTCTTTCTTGGGGGTGGTTGGACAAATGTTGGAGTAGATGGACAAATGGATTGGATGGACAAATGTTGGGGGTCAAAAGGAATATTTCCCTTCCTAACCTTTGGAGCAGCTCCTCACTCATGGAAGGCAGCAACACAATAGGATTATCGGAGGGACTCACATTAAACATAAGGAAGGGGAATAGGTAGGTTTTTTAGAAACAAGGAAATACAGAGCTTGCAAAGTGAACTTGGCCAGTAGGTGACAGCATAACAATGGATATGCTTATAAACACAAGTAATTAATCATGAATATTAAACATAATGAAACAATCAACGCTGGGACAGCATAGCATGGCCACAATTAGTCTGAAATTATCAGGAAAAAACACTGTATTACGGGTAAGAAACATGATGATTGCCTTAATAATTGACCCCTATGTTTGGAGTATTTGACTCCTGACAAAACTGATTCTACTGTTTTTAAGTATGCGGTAGAATTAGAAATTAGACTGTGAGCTCCTCTGGGGCAGGGACTAATAACAAATTGTGCAGAATATATTAAGGATAATAATTGCCCAACCAGGATACGTTACATGAACATGATTCCTGCTGTATCGTAACAATGAATCCATATTAATGAATAATTAGAACGTGGGTTGATTTCAAGTCTCTGTGATTGACTCCACTGTTCTAATACAATAAAATACAATACAATACAGATCATTTCCACAGTTTTTTTTTACATTCTCGTTAAATCCCTGTGTCGAGACCTGAGCCTAAATTTAATGTGGATTAATTCCCTAATTGAATTGGCTTTCCTTGTCAAGAATTTGGAATTAAGTCAAACCTCTTTTGCCTTTTTTAATTAGATGTGGGAAAAGGAGAGGGGGTTGGAAGGGAAAAGAGAAACATAGATTGGAAGGATGGAGGCAAGGCAATAAAGGGCACAAGATAGCATTGTTGTTATGGCAAGACTTGGCATTTGTTTTATGCAGAACAGTAAAAGCTACCCACTGAAAAAACTAGTTTCCCCCAAATATACTAACGGGAGAATAACATGTGAACCATCAACAGTGACTGGCTCACTGGCCAAGGCTTGGATGAAATATTTATTGTGCTAGTATTCATGACTTCAACTTTTAGGGCAGAGACGCTTGCTCAGATTCTGGGAGATTTAGTTGCCCGGCGATAAATCGTCTCTTCTTTAGGGCGAGTAATCTCCCCAAACTGCCTCCTGCCAGCTAGAATGTAAATCGCCATAGGGACAGGCACTTGGAGTGCTTTATTTTCGGAAGTTGCCCAAAGTTTCCTCATGAGGCAACTTCCCATGAGCCATCCCGCCTTCTATTTATATTCTAGCCAGCAGGAGACAGTTCAGGGAGATTAGTCGCCTGAAGAAGAGGACAGATGCACTGGGCGACTAATCTCCCTGAATCTGATTGTGTGTCTCTGCCCTTAGATTGGAAAGGTAGAGGAGAGCTCATTATACAGGAACAGAGGAATGAAGTTTCCTCCAAGAAGGTGGGAGATTTATTATACCCTGACATTGAAAATAACTCAAATCTGAAAATACAGCATCTAAAACCTGTCAAGGTCATGTAGGAGTCAATGGCAGAGGTCCCTTGAATCATTTGAAGATGTTAATAGCCTTCATGATGTTTGAGGTTTTTTTGAGAGGGTTTTGCCCAAAAACTCGATCACTTGAAACGATTCAAGTTTTTTCCTACCAAAAACTCAATTAATTACAATTTTCGGAACTCGAACTTGCAAGTTTTTTCTTAAAAAAGAAACCATTCGAGTTGTGAGTTCATTCTGGGTATAAAAAACTGTAAAATTCAACCTTTGATAAATAACCCCCTTAATGAGAAAATGCAACAGTTGTCCACAGTATCAAGTAGCCGACTAGGGTAACAGGTCCCTGTGCATCATGGTCAATTGGCATGCCCCTACTCACCTAGATTAGATAAAATAATTTGGAGAGAGTTACTGTGGTCCTAGGTTTTCTAGTAGGGCACCCACTCAAACACTTTCTACCCATTACTTAAAGGAGAAGAGAAGGCTGAGTTAACTTGGGGTTGCCAAAAGTTATCAGCAGAAACCTGCATCGGTTTGATTTTGTTCTACTGCGCATGCGTCTGCCCCGGGAAATTTGAAGAAAAAAGAAGGAGGTCAATCACTCCATGGTGCTTGCTGGAATAACCCCCGAACCGGTGTACTTTTCTCCTGATAGGAGCACCAGCCTGGAGTGTCAGGTAAGTATATAAAATCACCTCGGGGTGCCTATCTTTTGGCACCCCCAAGTTAACTCAATCTTTTCTTCTTTAATAGGGTACATTTTTTGTTAAAAATGTATTAATCTTGCAGAGGAAAAAGGTTCTTCCAAGCCAGCAATATAAATATGAAATAAGTGCTCCTTGTAATGGGATTTATTGTCTTCTGCCTGCTTTCTGCCCTCAATTCTTGCTACCTGTCCTAGACCTAGATTTGGACTCACCCTTGTCAGTACCCCATTTACGGGCCCCCTGTCGATACTACCACAGACAGTTCCGGTTCCTCAACAGGGGGTGAAGACCGGTGCTGGCATGGGGTTTTAAGCTTCACGGGTGCAAAGTTTACTGCCACCTCTTACCCCAGGACTTCATACAAACTGCTGTTATGGTCATATTTTGGATCTCTCTGGGTATCAAGGTAATAGATCCAATATCAGGCTTATAGATCTCATTTCTGTAGTAGGGATTTGGACTATTGTGTGTGTCTTGTGCCCCTTAGAGAGTTGTGTCTAGTCAGGTCCTTTGGATACTAGTTTTCCTTTAGTATGATGTACCCAGTGATATCCTATCTTTTTCAACAAACTTGTAATTATAATATTTATATTTTTTCTGTACCTGTCTGAAAGTTAAACTGATATATAGTTGCTATGGTCAATGACCCTCACAACCAGGCAATGGTAGAGTTGAATAAATACAGTAGATAGTAATCATAATTAAAGGGGTTGAAAACACAAAAAGGAAAACTTGCCCAGCATGCTCTTTTCTTATTTATTTCAGTTCTGGCTTTCTACTATGTAAAGATATTATGACTCTTATACTGCTAGAATGGGTTTACAGCCCAGCAGTCCAGACTTAATTAGATACACAAGGGGTGTCTCCAATGAGAAGCTAATATCCCATGTAGCCAGGCTCAGCGGCTGGAAAATCGAAATGAGTTTCTCTGTTGTTACTCCAGTCCCCCTGCCACCCAGATGCCTTAACCTGGGAACAATAAGAAATATCTTTCATTGCTTGTTCATTGGAAATTCAGGTGCTATCAGCTATAATTTGAAGAAGAGAATAGATGTGAGAAGTGTAATGCATTATGGGGGATATCATGACAAGCCAATTCAGTGCCGTGAGACATATGTATCCATGAATATAAATGTATTCATCCTTCTGTAGGTTATTAAGGTTCTGTCATCTCAATATCGCTCTGCAGGGCTTCAACAATACCATACAATATTGCAACACGAAAACGGTCGCAGGATTCCATGTTTTATAAAAGTGATTCTATCACTTTATATTATGATGCAAAAAAAATTGACTTATTTTTTTTAATTCGATTTAATTCAATTCCTTTGTAGAACCAGGCTTTCAAATATCAGAATAAAATGCACCCAAATTCGTTGGCTAGTGATGAGTGAAATTACAAGTTTCCACCTTGAAAAAAAAAAATGCCCATTGATTTCAATGCATTTTTTGCCGTTTTATGAATTTTTTTAGCTAAGCAAAATGGGACAAATTCAACTTTCTCTACTTTTGGCCACTTATTTCCACTGATGCCTCCCTAGGGTGAACGGCCGACTTGGATTTCGTTAGGACCATACAAGAGAAAATGGAGATTTTTTTTAGGGAGGTTACCAACGGAAGGAAAACATGAAAAGGATTTGTTATCTGGAAGCAAGTTATCTAGAAAGTTCTGAATTTTGGGAAGGCCATCCTTCATAGACTCCATTTTAATCAAATGATTTAAAATTTAAAAAAAAAATTTCCCTTTTCTCTGTAATAATAAAACAGTAGCTTGTACTTGATCTCAACTAAGATATAATTAATCCTCATTGGAAGCAAAACCAGCCTATTGGGTTTATTTCATGTTTACATGGTTTTCTAGTAGACTTAAAGGGCATGTAAAGGCAAAAAAATAAAATCCCATTTTTACTTTCTTTAATGAAAAAGAAACCTATCTCCAATATACTTTAATTAAAAAATGTGTACAGTTTTTATAAGAAACTTGACTGTATGCAGTGAAATTCTCTCTTCATTTACTGCTGTGGATAGGAATTGTCAGACGGTCCCTAACTGCTCTGCAGGGAAACAATCATACTTATGAACAGCAGGGGGAGCCCTCGCCTTACTTCCCAGCCATGCAGAACTCAAGCAGCTTTCGTTATGACGATCCCTAAGCAGCCCAGATCACACTGAGCATGTGCACCGTCTTGGTCTTGCAAAGATGTATAACAAAGTTAAAAGATGGTGACCCCCTGTACCCAACTTTGAAAGCATAAATCATTTGTTTGATTAGGCTTGTGGTGCAGTAAGTTCATGTTTAAAGTATACAAAATACAGCATTTTTAGCCTTATTCTATTTTAGACTTTATTCGGAAAACCCCCGGTCCCGAGCATTCTGGGTTCCATATCTGTAATTATATATTACTTTACGAGGTGGTGTGCCAATTTTTTCTCTTTTTTGTTTCTGGTTTATCGTAGTTTTAGACCCTTTATTTAATGGATATACTGGCCTGTTATCCAAAATGCTCGGGAGCTGGGGGTTTCCAGATAATGGATCTTTTTGTAATTTGGATCTTCATTCCTTAAGTCTACTAGAAAATCATGTAAACATTAAATAAACTCAATAGGCTGATTTTGCTTCCAATAAGGATTAATTATATCTTAGTTGGGATCAAGTAGAAGCTACTGTTTTATTATTACAGAGGAAAAAGAAAATCATTTATAAAAAATTTGGATTATTTGCTTAAAATGGCATCCATGGGAGACGACCTTTCTGTAATTTGGAGATTTCTGGAAAACGATCCCATACCTGTACTAGAAAAATGCCATTAGCTGATTTGTGGTGCCCAGTGCCCCCCCTACTACACGCCATGTGGCCCTCTAAGGCTATTTTGATGGGCATTTTTATAAGGCACAATATTTTGTATGAATACAAACATGCGTAGTAGATAATTATCCCTCTCTCTAAAAACATTGAACATTTTTTACTTGTGTTCAGAGCTCGTTAAAATCTTTAATGATAATATTAGCGGCATTCTGTTTGTAAATATCAATTTGTTTCAGAGTGGAGAATGATTATCATGACAGGCCAAAGTAGTGCATTGATCAAATACTGGCAGTATTGTATATATATATATATATCATATCTGTAAATTACTATATAAAACAGTGATGCCTTCTGATATTATATGAGATGTTTTGAAAAATAATAAAATTTGATTTATTGTTTTCTGAGATTTTAGTTAATCCCAAACTCACCCTAAGGAAAGAGTTAACTTTTAGGGGATGGCGATGGATTTGGTTATTGTGAGAAGCGAGAAGAGATGTTACGTCTGGTGCAAGCGTAGGGGTAACATTCCCCATGACAAGGCCTCTGAGTGTGTTTTTCTCTAGAGGGTTGTAATGCTGAAAGGACCAAGCAGGTGCTAATAATTGGCATTTCAGGGATTCACTTCTTTATAGAACTGGGATTATTAAGGAATTCTGTTTTCCTTTCCAAGGAAGTCTCCTGCAGGAGATAAATAGTGAGTAAGCATTTTATCTTCAACCGTTTAGAACCAAGAGAAAGAAATAGGGATAAGGAGGCTGAGTTGAGATGTTTTAGATGGTTGTTTTAGATGGTATCAAAGTATCAAAGAGATAAATCCCACCTCTTCCATTTTCATTGCCCCCCAAAATGGACCGCAAGTCTTATATCGAGAAAACTTGCCCCAAAATGAGCATAGAACTTACTTTCATTCTCCTGTAAATTTACAAAGTTAGGCTCCAGTCCAGTAAAAGGGCTACAAACCCAATTAACATCTTTACATTTACATATATATATACTGTATATAATACTGTGTCAGGCCATCATTGTTTAGAAGCTTCGAAGGCACAAGTGTTTCTGGATGAGATCATCAATGGAATTTTCATGATTGGTAAATATTATAGGGTTGTTTTTTGGTTTTTTTTACTATATATTGATTTTTTTTTTTTACTAGGAATTGAATTCTAGCGACAAAAAGAGATGATGGCATCATGATAAATACTATGAACGACTTCAGTATCAACCACAACCTTATATTTTGGTTCCTTATGCATTTTATTTATAAAGTTTGTTACTGTCATAAATATATAGAGATAACTTATTTAAATTGTATGTATGTAAATCAGGAGTGCCCATACGGTCATTTACTAATGCGAGGTCTACTTTTAGGGGCACATTTACTGAGGGTCGAATATTGAGGGTTAATTAACCCTTGATATTCGTCCATCGAAGTAAAATCCTTCGACTTTCGAATATCGAAGGATTTACCGCATTTCCTTCGTTCATACGATCGAAGGAAAAATCGTTCGATCGAACGATTAAAACCTTTGATCGAGCGATTTTCCTTTGATCAGAAAAGCTTGGAAAGCCTATGGGGACCTTACTCATAGGCTAACATTGATGCTCAGTAGGTTTTAGGTGGCGAAGTAGGTGGTCGAAGTTTTTTTTAAAGAGACAGTACTTCGACTATCGAATGGTCGAATAGTCGAACGATTTTTAGTTCGAATCATTTGATTCGAAGTCGTAGTCGAAGGTCGAAGTAGAAAATTCAAAGTATTTTTTATTCTATTCCTTTACTCGAGATAAGTAAATGTGCCCCTAAGTGATTGTTAGCACTTTGTTCCAAAATATTACTTAAATATTGATTTATGAGAAAATGTATATTGATATATTTAACAAACAACTATTTCTTATATAACCATAACATAATAAATATCTGAATGAAAAGCATGAAACAGGAGGGTGATTTAGACAAGCTGTTTGTTGACAGTGTCTTGAGATCTACTGATCACCAGCTAAAGGTCTACTGGTAGATCCTGATATACCTTTTAGTCACCCCTGGTATAAAAAGTGTATGTAAATGAATGCAAATAATGTATGTAAAGAGTCTGGAAGTGTTTAATTACTTATGTATGTAAGTATGTAAATAGTGATGGGGCAAATCTACCCTGTTTTGCTTTGCCGAAAAATTCCGAGACTGCTAAAAAAATTAGCGAAGCAGTGAAAAATTTGCGAAACCATTTGAAGTCAATGGGCGTCAAAATAATTTTAACGCACAACAATTTTGATGCGAGCGACAATTTTTATATTCGCAACTATTTTGTTCATTAAAGTGAATGGGCGTTCGAATAATTTTGACACGCGGCATTTTTTATGTTCGCGACAATTTTGATGCACAACAATTTATTTTTGTTGTGGCAAAAAAAAAAGTGGAAATTCACAGCAAATCCGTGCCTGGTGAATACATTTGCTCATCACTATATGTAAATAATGTATGTAAAGAGTCTGGAAGTGTTTAATTACTTTACTACATTGCTACTGTCGTGCTATGCCACCTTCAAGATCAGGAGATAAGGATTCCATTGGCTCAGCCACCTCAAGCCAATGGTGGACAAAAGAGGAGTGAAGGACATCTATAGGCAGAAACCGTTGGGCAGATGATCCACAGTATGTCTGCAGAAACGTGGTCAGGAGATAAACCTACAGGGAGTGCCAGAAACACTAGCTGGATGGAGACAGGCTGGAGCAAAATACTAAGTAACATCAGAATATTGTGCCAAAGGCAATCTGTTGCAGGGATGCACCGAATCCAGGATTCGGTTCGGGATTCGGCCAGGATTCAGCCTTTTTCAGCAGGATTCGTATTCGGCCGAATCCTTCTGCCTGGCTGAACCGAATCCGAATCCTAATTTGCATATGCAAATTGGGTGCAGGGAGGGATTTTGCGTGACTTTTTGTCAGAAAACAAGGTAGTAAAAAATGTTTTGCCATTCCCACCCCTAATTTGCATATGCAAATTAGGGTTCGGGTTCGGTATTCGGCCGAATCCTTTGTGAAGGATTCGGGGGTTCGGCCGAATCCAAAAAAGTGGATTCGGTGCATCCCTAATCTGTTGATATGGCAAGGTATAACAAGCACACACGAGCAGACAAAAGATTTGGTCTAATAACTGGCCAAAGTTTAGGCAGGCAGCCCACATACAATGTGCAAAAAAGGCAGGCCGAGGGCAAACAGTGTCTGATAACAGGCCAAGTTCAGTGCAGTCGACAGGCAGAGGCAAAGGCAAGAGGTCAGAACTAGAAAAGTCACAGGAATTAGACGAGGAACAGGGACTAGGCCACAGACAAAAGGAAGATACTTGGGAACTAGGCAGGGATGAGGAACAAGGACGGAAACCAGGCAGGGAACAAGGAAATCAAGTTAATACTGACTAGATCTCAGCTATGAAGCTTGATGACCAAGCGACTGGCAGGAGCAAGAGGCAGGATTTTAAAGACAGGATATCTGTTAGGGAAACTGGACAATACAAGATCTAAAACACTCCAATTTTTCCCATAATAATGCAGGAGCAGTTCATCGCATGGTCAGGGTTCAAATCCCGACGAGAAGTGCTGAGATGGAGACACGCCTTAAACCACACCAAGTGGATAGGAATAGTGGCGTAGGCCAAGGCTTTGCTGTACCACTGGGAAACAAGGGAAAGATCCTAACACTTTTCAACAATGTCAGCGTAGAATGTTTCGTTTGGGGAAACCCCACCGTTACTTTTCACTGCCTGCCTAAAATCATTCCTTAATTACTAATAGTAAATAAATGAGTGCAAAGGCCACTAATAAATTAAATTTTGCACATGCAAAAAGCGATCAAGCCTGTGTACCACAAAAACACTAAGGGCAATTGTAAGGTCGGTGAAACCCAGGGCCGGAACTAGGGGTAGGCAGAGTAGGCACGTGCCTAGGGCGCAAAGCTGGGAGGGTGCCAGGCACGTACTGTACCTCCTCTGCCACCTACCCCAAGTCCGGTTCCTTTCTCTTGCCGACTCTATGGGGCAAATTCACTAAGCGCCGAAGCGCCGAACGCTAGCGCCAATTCGCTAGCGTTGGGCATTTTCGTTACTTCACAAATTCACTAACGAACGCTGGCGTAGATTCGCTAGTGTTACTTCGCACCCTTACGCCTGGCGAATTTTCACTACGGACGTAACTACGCAAATTCACTAACTTGCGCAGTGTACTGAACGCTACCTTTTACGCTAGACTTCCTTTGCCACCTCAGACCTGGCGAAGCGCAATAGAGTAGATAGGGATTGCTTCAAAAAGCGTCAAAACGCTGGCGTGTTTTCTACATGATGGGTGATAGGCTGAAAAAGATCGAAAATTTTTTTAGGGCTCCCCTCCTTCCCCCCTACATTTCCTGACTCATGGCAACTTACCTAGACAGTGGGCACATGTGTAGGGCAAAATAACATTTTTATTTGATGTTTTGAAGGTTTTCTGGGCATTTGTAGTGCTGATACGTGTTCCTCCATTGAAATTTGAATTTGGCGCCGTATGCAAATGAACCATCGCTAGCGAAACTTCGCTTCGCTTGGCGAATCAACGCTAGCGCAACTTCGCAAACTTATGCTACCCCTGTGCGCAACTTCGGATTTTAGTGAATTTGCGGAGCGCTGGTGAAACTACGCCTGGCGAAGTGCGGCGATTTGTGCGCTTCTGCGCATGCGCAAATTTGCACACGCGAGTGCAAATTCGCGCATGCGCACACTAAACAGGCGCTGCGGCTGCCGGGCCTGCCTAGGGCGCATGCCCAGCATGGCCCGGCACTGGTGAAACCCAACCACAGCCCACACCCCTTTCCATGACATCTCATACTTTCCCCTTCTGATAATTTGCTTTGATAAAGGGAAATTAAATTATGTAAGAGCTAATAATGTCCAGGAACAGTAGGCTCAGTACTAATATAATGATAAAATCATTAGTTATGGGAACAATAATAATAATATAATATTTCCCAGCTCTGAGCCGACAGCATGCTATGAATTGCCTGGATATATCAATCCCTGTTCACGGTGCTATTTGGCCACAGCTGGATTTGCTTTCTATAATGTGTCCCTTTGTGAGAACAGGCGCCATAAATCTAACGGAGCTGTCTGTTGTTCTGACAGGAGAGGAAGCTATCGGTTCTGCAGTATTTACGGCATAATACATAGGGGCCAATTCACGAAATTCGGGTGAAGGGTTCGAATAAAAAAAAATTCGAATTTCGAAGTATTTTTTGGGTACTTCGACCATCGAATTGGTTAAATTCGATCGAATTCGATCGAATTCGAACGATTCGAACGATTAGAAGTAAAAATCGTTCGACTATTCGACCATTCGATAGTTGAAGTACTGTCCCTTTAAGAAAAACTTCGACCCCCTACTTCGGCAGCTAAAAGCTACCGAAGTCAATGTTAGCCTATGGGGAAGGTCCCCATAGGCTTGCCTGTGATTTTTTGATCGAAGGATTTTCCTTCGATCGTTTGATTAAAATCCTTCGAATCGTTCGATCGAACGATTTTAGTACCCAGTCGAATATCGAGGGTTAAATAACCCTCGATATTCGACCCTTCGTGAATCGGCCCCATAGTGTAATTGCATAATACTTATTGCTTGTCCACCCTCCCAGCCCTCTTTGGCACAGTCTTAGCAGGCCCGGATTTGTGGAAAGGCCACCTAGGCCCGGGCCTAGGGTGGCAGGATTTTAGGGGGGCGGCATGCTGTCCAACCACACCCACATTGATTCAAAAACAATCATTTTGTTACATTTCCCATGCGCCAATCCCCATTGCTCTGGTCCAGATGATAAAAGGGGAGGGGACAGGGGCGACAAAGGGCAGTGGGCCTAGGGGAGCCCACTATGTAAATCCAGCCCTGAGTCTTAGAGTGTAATATCTCAGTATTTATTGGCTGCAAAACTAGGGCAAAATACCTTCAAATCTAGAGAGAGAATGCAGCAAGAAAAAGAAGATATTTATACATTTTAATTCATTTAATTTGAATAGTTACCGAATCATACATTATAAGACTTATAATACACAAGAGCCATGAATATCCTGTACATTATATCCTTATAAAGAGAGCTTAGTGATGTCATTGGTTATACGTGAGGCTTTGTGATGTCATTTCTGTCACTGAATTTCAGTTCACTGAAATTTGTGTATTATAATAAAGTACCCCATGTTGCAAAAGTCACCTCGGCGTTAAATGACCTGTATGAAAACACTCGGCCTTCAACCTGGTGTATTTATATGGTCAAGAAACCCCATGGTAACTTATAAGATCCTTATATTTTACAAGAGGGAGCATTTTATTAACTATACCATTAAAAGGATGGTTCACCTTTACGTTTCCTTTCAGTATGTGTAGAATAGCTAATTCTTAGCAACTTTTTAATTGGCCTGCATTGTTTCTTTTTTATAGTTTTTGAATTATTTGACTTTGTCTTCTTCTGACCCAGTTTTCAAATCGGGGTCACTGACCCCATCTAAAAAGTACAAATGCCTAGTAAGGATACACTTTATTGTTATTACTACTTTTTTTTACTCATTGTTCTATTCAGGCCTCGCCTATTCACAATCTAGTTTCTTATTCAAATCAATGTATGGTTACTAAGGTAATTTGGTCCCTAGCAACCAGATTGCTGAAATTACAAACTGGAGAGCTGCTGAATAAAAAGCTAAATAACTTAACCACAAATAATAAAAAATGGAAAAACAATTGCAAATTGTCTCAGAATATCATACATCATACTAAAAGTTCATTTAAAGGTCAACAACCCCTTTAATTGGATACTAGCATCCCAAACTTTCCTGTAACTTTCTTTGGTAGAAGAAACTCTTTCTGCCTTACGTTGTACAGAACATGGGATGGACTCTTGGCCCTTTACACTCAAGGATGAGCCTTCATCTTCATTGGAATTGTTTGGCAACCAATGAATACATACAGTAAGATGATCATGGGTCAGCTTGAAATATATGACTATATATGGCTACTACAGCACTGAATGCCTATGGGCTCCAAGCTCTAGGTAATAATTATTGAGTGTCCCTTTACCTGCTTGTGCACTGGCTGCCCTGACCCCTTGCCTGGACTTGGACTCTAAGACTGATAATTCCTATGTGTGCCTTGCTTTGGACTTTAGCCTGTCATTGCCCACCATTTCCTTAACCAGTACCTACCTTGCTATCTTAACCTACCTGTGCCTTTGATAAAGTGTTTTCCTGTTTGACAAGCACCTGTCCTGCCCATGTCCCAATTCTGTATCCTTTTTGATGCTCCTTCCAACCCTTATAAGACCAGTGACCCCTTAACAGTATGAGTTGGCCCTTGGTTCTTGACAATGAGTAGAATGAGGTGCTACAGATGAAGTAGATAACTCACCACATGGAATCAGTGGTCTAGGTCCACCAGCCCCAGACCCTCAGGTTGGAGAGCAGTAAAGCTGGACATACACTATGGGGCACATTTACTAAGCTCGAGTGAAGGATTCGAATGAAAAAAACTTTGAATTTCGAAGGTTTTTTTTGGGTACTTGAACCATCGAATAGGCTACTACGACCTTTGACTTCGATTCGGACGATTCAAACTAAAAATCGTTCGACTATACGACCATTCTATAGTAAAAGTACTGTAGTCAAAAAAAACTTTTTTCTACATTTCAGCAGTTTAAACCTACCGAGGTACAATGTTAGCCTATGGGGACCTTCCCCATCACTTTTCTAAGCTTTTTTTGATCAAAGAAAAATCCTTCAATTAAAATCATTCGAATCGTTCGATTCGAAGGATTTTATCATTCGATCGAACGATTTTACTTCGATAGTTCGATCGTAGCATTTGCGCCGAATCCTTCGAATTCGATATTCAAATTCGAAGGATTTTACTTCAAGGGACGAATTCGAGGGTTTATTAACCCTTAATATTCGACCCTTAGTAAATGTGCCCCTATAAGATCCACTCATTTGGCGACATCGCAAAATGAGGGGATTTGTCCCGATGTGCCCTGCAACGCAGGTCTATATTACGATCTTTCGGCCATAGGGGAATGGGCTCCGATGGGTCAATCCCCTGAAAAAATAAACCTTCCCGATAGATATCGTTGCCAGACATCGATTGGGAAGACCCGTCAGAAGCCCCCATACACAGGCAGATAAGATGCCAAATTGGCCTAAAGGACCTATATCAGCAGCTTTTATCTGCCCGTGTATGGCCACAATAAACCATTATCTCTTCAGACAGACAGGAGTGGACCACACAGGAAATCCACAGGCCCATATATATAAAAGTAAAAGCAATATTTATTGAAAAAGTTAAAATATAAACATCTCCATAGTGCCTTATGCATTTTGTGCCCAGTAGGCTTAGTCGTGGACTCAGCCAATGAAATTTGATCCTTACACATAAACTAGGGTTCTGAAGGGACAGGGAGAACTTTTACTGAACCCCAACACTTTATGATTTAATAGCCAATGATTGGTGGCCACAGTTGCAAAAATATGTAGCAGGATAGAAGGATACTTCCCTTTTGACATACCGCCATTGGCTGATTTACTACATTTTTCTTCATGCGTGTGAATGGGTCTGGAATTCATTATATGGCTTCTGCTGGAAATATCTTCATTTATGTAAAATATCAAGGGTAAAATGCTATGGTCAGACAGTGGGAAGTAGGCTTGGTGGTTTAGCCGCAAGCAAAAACAGAATTTTGCGGATATGTAATCCACAATATAAGATTTTGCTGACTGTATTATACAGGTATTCTCTTTCACAAGATGATTTACATTCAGGCTTAAATACCTCTCTAAGGTTTCATCCTTGAAGCTCTTGGAGGTAACACTGGTGGGAATATATAAATATATGTATAGGGTATATTAAAGCTCCATGTTATCAGGGGAAACCCAGATTAAAGTATTCCATGCATAGGAGTTATTTCTTCTCAAATATGTCTTTGATCTCGCAGGTGATGATTCAATCTGAGCTTTACATATTCATTTGGAATGTAATTTTACAAACAGATTTCATATTAGAATTTACTTGGGGCTAAAAGAAATATAGCCTAACCTGACAATACCTTTTATAGATCAGTGGTCTGTGCTGTTATCAGATTTCATTAGTACAAAGTGCAGAATTGCAGAAAATGTTCATATTTGGTAGTAGACTAGGTGCCATTTAACAACGGCCCTATCTTCTACCCAAAACTATATCATGACCAGTTATGGTCACTGAGAATTATAAATCTAAATAATGAATTAATGAGACCGGTATGCTCCAAGGAAAGCATCTCCAACTGTAAATCTTTGCTTTTATGTATAGTCTTCTATCCGTTTCTCTTGCCTTTCAAGTGCATTATGCGTTTGAGCCCTACAGTTTACATTACAGTTTAATGTAGCAAAGAAAAGAATCATAGAAGAGTTTGAGTCTTTAGTGCTGCCAATCAGAACATGGATAATATTACATGGTTTTATGAAAGCTGTAAATAGTACAATGGGTTGAGTTTATCCTGCTTTAGTCATTTTGGTAATGGGAAGGAAGTTCAACTTTAAGGAAAACATTTACATTGTTAAGACTGGGTTCATTTTGTGGGTTAGCAGGTATAGTAGGGAGACATGGTGTTTATAGTAACAGTGGATAATAATCTCTGGGAAGGGAGTGTGACTGTGGGATAGCAGGTATAGTAGGGAGAGATGGTGCCTATAGTAACAGTGGATAATAGTCTCTGGGAAGGGAGTGTGACTGTGGGATAGCAGGTATAGTAGGGAGAGATGGTGTCTATAGTAACAGTGGGATAATAGTCTCTGGGAAGTGAGTGTGACTGTGGGATAGCAGGTATAGTAGGGAGAGATGGTGCCTATAGTAACAGTGGATAATAGTCTCTGGGAAGTGAGTTTGACTGTGGGATAGCAGGTATAGTAGGGAGAGATGGTGCCTATAGTAACAGTGGGATAATAGTCTGGGAAGGGAGTGTGACTGTGGGATAGCAGGCATAGTAGGGAGAGATGGTGCCTATAGTAACAGTGGGATAATAGTCTCTGGGAAGGGAGTGTGACTGTGGGATAGCAGGCATAGTAGGGAGAGATGGTGCCTATAGTAACAGTGGATAATAGTCTCTGGGAAGGGAGTGTGACTGTGGGATAGCAGGTATAGTAGGGAGAGATGGTGCCTATAGTAACAGTGGGATAATAGTCTCTGGGAAGGGAGTGTGACTGTGGGATAGCAGGCATAGTAGGGAGAGATGGTGCCTATAGTAACAGTGGGATAATAGTCTCTGGGAAGGGAGTGTGACTGTGGGATAGCAGGCATAGTAGGGAGAGATGGTGCCTATAGTAACAGTGGATAACAGTCTCTGGGAAGGGAGTGTTACTGTGGGATAGCAGGTATAGTAGGGAGAGATGGTGCCTATAGTAACAGTGGGATAATAGTCTCTGGGAAGGGAGTGTGACTGTGGGATAGCAGGTATAGTAGGGAGAGATGGTGCCTATAGTAACAGTGGATAACAGTCTCTGGGAAGGGAGTGTTACTGTGGGATAGCAGGTATAGTAGGGAGAGATGGTGCCTATAGTAACAGTGGGATAATAGTCTCTGGGAAGGGAGTGTGACTGTGGGATAGCAGGTATAGTAGGGAGAGATGGTGCCTATAGTAACAGTGGATAACAGTCTCTGGGAAGGGAGTGTTACTGTGGGATAGCAGGTATAGTAGGGAGAGTTGGTGTCTATAGTAACAGTGGATAATAGTCTCTGGGAAGGGAGTGTGACTGTGGGATAGCAGGTATAGTAGGGAGAGATGGTACCTATACTAACACTGGGATAATAGTCTCTGGGAAGGGAGTGTGACTGTGGGATAACAGGTATAGTAGGGATAGATGGTGCCTATAGTAACACTGGGATAATAGTCTCTGGGAAGGGAGTGTGACTGTGGGATAGCACATCTGTCTCTCATACAGGAGATGGGTGTCAGATTTTGATTAACAATTAGGTCTAATATAGCCTTTGAGCAGGGGGTTAGCTTTGAAGATGTATTAGAGCTCACTCTTTTAAAATCACCAGAAATCCTGTCTCTCTACATGCAGGATTGGTGCCAAAGTCAGTTGTTTTGTTAGATTTTGTTTGTACTGGAATGAGATCTATTGGATCTAACTGTCAATGAAGATCTTACATACAACTGCTGCATGAAGAGTGAATAAAATCGGCAGGCTCGAGTTCGCAGTGAATTTCCGTGTTTCGCCATAGGCGAATAAACTTGCAAATCTGACGCGAAAATTAGCCAGCGTCAAAAAATTGTTGTCGCGCGTCAACACTATGTGGACTGCCATCGACTTTAACGCTGGAGTCAAAATTGACACGGGCGTAAAAATTAGCATTTCGCCAATTTTTTGCCAAGCCAAAATGGGAGTAATTCGCCCATCACTAATAGTAAAGATAAACTTGATTATTTCAGAAACAGTACAGAATTTTTAATTGGTTATATTCAGATAGTTTTTAATTTCAGTATGATGATGCTTTTATTAAATTTTCATTTTGGTGCTAGTTCCCCTTTAATAACATAATAGGCCATTAATATTAGCAACCTAAACACAGTTTGGAGCAGATCAGATGAGCAAAACTATACCCTTTTGCTTTGCTGTCATTAAACTGCAGTCAAATTTGCATCATAGAGATAAACTTAGGAAACTCATTGAGCGCATTGTCAATGGGCACAGGTAATTATTACAGTCTGCTTAAAAGTTGGGTACTTAAAGGAACAGATCAGTGTAAAAATAAAAACTGGTAAATAGATGAGGCTGTGCAAAATAAAAAATGTTTTTAATATAGTTACTTAGCCAAAAATTTAATGTATAAAGGCTGGAGTGATTTGATGTGTAACATAATAGCCAGAACACTACTTGCTGCTTTTCAGCTCTCTAACTGTTAGTCAGTGACTTGAAGGAGGGTCACATGGGACATAACTGTTCAGTTTTTAATTGATCCTCAGCATTCAGCTCAGATTCAAAAGCAACCATGTGCCCCCCCCCCTCAAGTTTCTGATTGGTTACTGCCTGGTAACCAATCAGTGGAAAGCAAGAGAGCTGAAAAGCAGGAAGTAGTGTTCTGGCTATTATGTTACACATCCAGTCACTCCAGTCTTTATACATTACATTTTTGGCTAATTAACTATATTAGATACATTTGTTATTGTGCACAGCCTATCTATTTACCCAGTTTTTATTTTTATTCCAAACAATTCCTTTAAGGACAATCATAGCAAAAAACGATATTATTTAGCATGCACTCACTGGCGAAACACTACAAAAAGGACTTTCCTGCCCTATATTTGCATGACTTTTTGTTTTCTGCAAGGAGTAAAATAGCAGCTCAAAGGCAATTTCTCACGTGTCTGAGAAGTTTCAGATAAATACTCGGCACAACTGAAATAAGGGATTCCAAGAATTCAAGTAGCGCAGAATCGGAAGATCTCTGGTTTTTACATTTTACAAGCCCTGGGATTCCTCCCTGTTCAGCGGATCATCATGCGGATGGCATTTATGCAAAAGAAGATGTTTTATCACCATGGGAAAAATGTTTCAAAAGTAAAAAAAAAAAAAAAAAATAGGCTGGTTAAAGGAGAAGGAAAGTTCTGTAGGGGTGTAACTGCAGAAGCAGCAGACCGTGTGGCTGCAGGGGGGCCCAGTAGGTATAGGGGGCCCCATGAGGCCCTAATTAATGAGCATTTTAATTGTATACTGGTAATGCAGGACAACCTCTAGATACGTTTGAAGCCCCAAAATGAATGTGCTTTGGGGCCCTCTAACATATAGTTACTCCACTGCTTGCGGATGCCAAAAGTTAGACTCTCCCAAGTAGGACAGCTATCAGAAATCGCAGGGCCCCATACAACAAAATTTCCTGGGCCCCCTATTGGTGGTCAGGGTCCCCCCATAAAAAACATTTGTGGCCAAGGCCCCCCCATTTAAAAATATTGGTGGCTAGGACCCCACATGAGGAAAAAAAATTGGTGGCCAACCCCCCCCACACACATTATAAGAAAGTTGGTGGCCAGGGCCCCTTAAACGTCCATGCCTTCCCGAAATCAGCAGCTCTCAAAAAGATGGGGGGCCCGGCTAGTCAAGTAAGTGTGGTGTGGCCGGGGCCCCCCTTACCCTCGGGGCCCCCTACAACTCTCCCCCCTGTCCCCCCCTGATGGCGGCCCTGCTACCAAGTGATTGCATTTACTTACCTGACACCCCGGGTCGGTGCTCCTATCAGGAGAAAACTGCACCGGCCCAGGATTCTTCCAGCGATCATCTTTCTGCTTCTTCTTTCTTCTCGAGGCTGCACATGTGCATTAGAGTGGAAAGTCTAATTTTAGGGAAAAATACGCTATTTTGTTCTACTGCGCATGCGTCTTCCACCAAAGAATTTGAAGAAAGAAGAAGCCGGAAGAGGATCATTCCATGGTGCTCATTGGAAGAAACCTGGGTCGGTGCAGTTTTCTCCTAATAGGTGCACCAGCCTGGGGTATCAGGTAAGTAAATGCAATCACTTGGGGTGCCTAATAGTGATGAGGGCTTTTATACTGAGAGCCCCAGACTGGTGCTTCAATAAAAAAATGCATCTGTCCAGGGTGTAATTCTTTTTCCAAGTTTCACTCTATTGGGCATGCCAAGGACACCAGCAAGGACTGTAGGAACCAGAAGCAAGATGGCGGTACATTGTTCCTTAAAGGCTGGTGTATTTTGCAGAAAAGGGAGCACAGCCCAGGGTCTGAGGCTAGTGATTATAATCTCTCGGGCGTTCCTAATACTTGGCACCTCCTATTGATCAAGTATTTCCTTGTCCTTTAAATGTCCCCCTAGGAGTCAAGTTCAGATGGTTCCCTGAATGGCACTAGTTATGCCAAGCCTGCACACCACCCTTTTCAGTCACTGATCATTTTTATATGTTATTTTAAGTTATCAGAACAGGAAACATTTCAGATCAGACCCCAGGGCTTGATTCTCAAACAAGGTTTCACATAGGCACAGTCAAGGGAACCACAAAACACTGCCAACATAACTGCGGTCGAGTGAAAATTGCTAGTCGGTGATGTTGCATTTCATGGCCTCCTGCAAAATGTAGTAACTAGCTGTAACTTAACAACTTTAAGGGTAATACAAAACAGATGGTTTGATCCAATTACTGAGCAGCATATGATAGTTTTGGTGGCCAACTCGCCCAGCCCTTCAAACTTTTATGGTAAATGTACAGCAACACAATTGCCGCATTGTTGAAAACCACTTTTAAGACCTTGTTCTTCTATCATCTTGGCTAATGTAGGTTTACAGGGTTTTTTATGTGCTAAGCCAATGTATGGTTATCCGATGAGCCCATGGGACAAGTCGTTGGATCTATAAGGATGGCCAACTAGTATATTTATGCCATTTGTTGATTTAAGTGGATGCTAGTGGTGTGGACTTCCCAGTCTTTTGATGCCATGAACACAGAGGGACCAGATTTTATTATTGTGGTCAGAGCAATTGCAATTTAATGGGATCTGCTATGAATGAATGGGTTCCCCAGACCAAAACTGCCTCCCAAAAGTGACCATCTTGCCTGAGCAGAGCAGCTGCAAATTCACGGGGATACAAATGGCAATATGGGTATTTAAAGGAAAATGAAAATTTAATATCAGCTTCGGCATACTGAAATAAGAAGTTTTGTAAATGCAATCAATTAAAAATTCTGTACTGATTCTGAAATAATCAAGTTTATCTTCACTGCCCCTCTCTCAGCATCTGTTTCTCTTCATTCTCTCTTAATTCGGGAGTTAGGTGTCAGATAATCATTGACAGTTAGATACAATATATCTTATAGGGGGCTCCTTTTGCCAAGAAAATGTATTAGAGTTCACTCTATTAAACTCACCAGACATCATGTCTCTCTACATGTAGAATTTGTGCAAAAGGCAGATATTTTGTTAGATTTTGTTTGTACTGGAATCAGTTATGTGAGTGAGCTCAAATTCATCTGCTAGAAAAGTAAGCCCCCCCCTATAAGATCTAACTGTCAATGAATATCTGACAGCCAACTCCTGAAATAAGAGAGAATGAAGATAAACAGATGCTGAGAGAGGGATATTAAAGATACACTTGATTATTTCAGAAACAATGTCTAATGTTTAATTGATTTTAATTAGAAATATTCTTATTTTAGTATGATGAAGCTTTTCATAATAGTAGAACAGTAACAACAAAAAATGAAAGTGTTTTTAAGTAATAAATATATAATGTACTGTTGCCCTATGCTGGTAAAACTGCTGTGTTTGCTTCAGAAACTCTACTATAGTTTATACAAACAATCAACTGTTTATCCATGGAGGCAGTCATTCAAGCACAGGACACATAGCAGATAACAGATAAGCTATGTAGAATCCCATTGTATACTACAGAGCGTATCTGTTATCTGCTTTATAACCTGTGCCTTTTCTTCTTTTTCAGCTTTGAATGGCTGCCCCACAACTACCTAGCATCTGATTTATATCAATGAAAGTATAGTTTCTGAAGCAAACAAACAGTAGGGAAACAGTACATTAAACAGTACATTATATTTTATTTACTTTAAAACAATTCCATTTGTTGGTGTTACTGTTCCTTTAAATAGATCAGCAGTCATAGAACTGCATCTCCAACCACTATGGAGCATGTTTACTAAAGTGCAAATTGTCTCCTCCTTTAATCCCACCATAGTTCACATCATTACGTCACTTGTATCACCCTTATCTAGAAACCCATTATCCAGAAAGCTCCCAATGATTGGATTATAGACTCCATAATAATCAAATTATTCAATATTTAAAAACATATTTCCTTTTATTCTTTAGACATAAAATCATACAGGTATGTGACCTGTTATCCAGAATGCTCGGGACCTGGGGTTTTCCGCATAACAGATCTTTCTCTAATTTGGATCTTCATAAGTCCACTAGAAAATCATGTAAACGTTAAATAAATCCAATAGGCTGATTTTGCTTCCAATAAGGATTAATTATATCTCAGTTGGGATCACGTACAAGGCACTGGTTTATTATTACAGAGAAAAAGGAAATCATTTTAAAAAATTTGGATTATTTAGTTATAATGGAGTCTATAGGAGAAGGCTTTTCCATAATTCAGAGCTTTCTGGATAATGGGTTTCCGGATAAAGGATTCCATACCTGTACCTTGTACTTGATCCCAACTAAAATATAATTAATCCTTATTGGAGGAAAAAACAATCCTATTGGATTTATATAATGTTTTAAAAGATTTTTTAGTAGACTTAAAGGGACAGTAACGTCAAAAACTAAAAGTGTTTTTAAGTAATGAAAATATAATGCAGTGTTGCCCTGCACTGGTAAAACTGCTGTGTTTGCTTCAGAAACACTACTATTGTTTATATAAATAAGCTGCTGTGTAGCAATGGGAAAGGCTCAGGTTACACAGCAGATAGTAGATAAGCTCTGTCTGTCTAATGGTGTTATCTGTTATCCATTAGTTAACCTGTGCCATTTTTCAATTTCCGCCATTGCTACACAGCAGCTTGTTTATATGAACTATAGTAGTGTTTCTGAAGCAAACACATCAGTTTTACCAGTGCAGGGCAACAGTTCATGATATTTTCATTACTTTAAAACACTTCCATTTTTTGATGTTACTGTTCCTTTAAGGTATGAAGATGCAAATTACAGAAAACCCCTTATCCAGAAAACTAAAGTCCCCCAACTAATCTGGATAACAGGTAACCTGTCCTGGAGTATTAAATGTCATAAAGGAATAACGTATGAGGGATATTAGCCCGGAGGACATGACATGTATATGAGATGATGTATCTTTATAGAAGAGATTACCAGCCTGGACCTACAAATCAATACACCAAAATTTGTCATTCTTGTGTTTTAGTAAATTACAGATTTGACAAATTCCAATTATGGCCAAAAGTTCATCAGATTTGACATTACACCCTTTAGTAAATAATGTGTGCTGAAAAAGGGAAGCCTCAAGGGTTGGTTATCAGTGGATTCCTTTCCTCCTGAGAGTGTTTCAAAATAATATTTTCGCTCTGTCTAAATTTAAAGAAAAAATATTTGAATATCTGTCCGAAAAACAAATAAATGAGTGTTATAAAATGTTACAAAAGACATTCTTTGATGATGAGATAGTTGGCAGCTATCCCTTACCCCAGCCCGGCTCGCATGAAACTGCCTTCTAATTATGAGACTGGATTTCTCCATTTGGGATGAAAACTATGGAGATGGTTTAGTCATTTAGGAAATGGGTGGAGCAGCCCACAAAATGCTAAACAGAATACAGATGGAATGAGCAATTTGGAAAGATGGGGTTGCTATTGAAACGGAGTACAGATGACTTGACCAAATCGGAGCCAAGCCAAACATTCACATTAAACATTACACTTGGACCAGGTTCAAGAACAGCCGAGAGAACATAAAGAAGGATATTGCATCAGGCATCCATTGTGGATAGGGGAAAGGGATTTTACTTAAGACAGCTGTGACATCAAAGGGATTCGTTTCGAAATAAATTGTGGGCAAGAGTTCCCACTCTGGTAGAGTTTACGAGAGTTCAGCCAAGTCAGTACAAAGAGAGCGTCTCAGAAAACAGATCCTATCTAGTAATCAGAATTACAGTAACTCAAGTATATCGCATTTCTCACTCTGTCAATGTAAATATGTACAGTAAACGTCTCTGTCCCCTGCCCCATCCATCCAGGGGAAGGAGTGATCTCTGAGATGAGGGGGGGGGCACGTGATGAATCTCTGTCTTTTGGTTGGATCAGTGGCAGGCCCGGATTTGCGGCAAGGCCGCATAGGCCCGGGCCTAGGGCGGCAAAAAAATAGGGGCGGCATGGCGCCCAGCCGCATTATGGGGACGCGTGCATCCCCATTCAATTACAGCAGCTGCGCCGGCGTTTTTTCGCCGGCGCGCTGGGAAGGGGAGGAGAGGTGGGCGCTAGGACCGCGCGGTTGCCTGGTCGGACCTCGCGGCCTAGGGGCGCCCCTCATTGAAATCCGGCGCTGATCAGTGGTATCTTTTCATGAGATTCAATAAAAAAACGGTATTGAAGAGTTTGTGTGTAGATATCCCTAATATTATATGGCCTTAAAGGGTATGTACACTCCAAAATAAAATGTTGTTGAATTGAAAGAAAATGCAATTCTAGGCAACTTTCCAATATAGATTCGTTACATAATGTCAGTGGTTTTCAAGCAATGTTTAAATGGAAAGGCTTTTAAAATCACTGTGTGTCTCTCCATTTCTGCATTGAGGCGGTCGTGGAACAATGTTGCTCAATTCAGTCTTCTGCACATGTCTGCTGCTCAGCCGGCTTCTGCTACATTGATTCAAAGAGACCCATGAGACTAGAGAATGGGATCTGACGGACAGATACAGCTTTTTCTTATTTACAGATACATTTCAAGCCACAACAAATCTGCATAATACAGGTATTGGAAAGTTCTGACTTACGGGAAGGCCGTCTACCAAAGACTCCATTTTTAGTGATGGGCAAATTTACAGCGCAAATTCCGACGCCGGCAACATTTGACGCACATTAAAGTCAATGGGCTTCCATTTAACTGACGATGGCGTCGAAATTGTCGACAGCATCGGAATTGTTGCCAGCGTCAAGAAAACTTTGACTTCAATTAAATGGAGACCTGTTGACTTTAATGCGCATCAAATGTCGCTGGCGTAATCATTTTCTCCAAATAACCCACATTTTTTAAAATGATTTCCTTTTTCTGTGTAATAATAAAACAGTAACTTGTACTTGATCCAAACTAAGATATAATTAATCCTTATTGGAAGCAAAACCAGCCTATTGGGTTTATTTAATGTTTATATGATTTCTAGTAGAATTAAGGTATGAAGATCCAAATTACAAAAATATCTGTTATCTGGAAAATCCCAGGTCCCAAGCATTTTGGATAACAGGTCCCATACCTACTTTGTGTATATGTATGTATGTGTATATATATATATATATATATATATATACACACACACACACACATATATAATGTGGCCATGTTTATTACGGTGGCACCCAATCATCCCCAGTCTTGCCAGTTGTTTACATTATAACAATAGCAATCTGAAGAATAAAACATAGTTATGTTCATCCTGACCTAAAGGCTCAGCCGAATTGATAGTGATATTTTTTTTTTTATTAATTTTACCTCACCAGGGAACGCAATATGGCTGTTTCTACATATATTTTTTGAATGCAAAAATGTAGATGAATTGGGCACTGCAAAGCAATTGCAAGAAAGATTTGTGGATCTAATTAAATATATGCTGCATATTATATATACAGATATGAGATCTGTTATCAAGAATGCTTGGGACCTGGGGTTTTCCTGATAACTAGCGAACGTCATTAAGGAAAAAGAAAATACAGCAAGTGCAGTTGATTTGACTTATTAGTATAGAAATACCATTACTTGGATGAATGAGAACCTTCCCAGACAAATAATGGATCTTTCCGTAATTTGGATCTTCATACCGTAAGTCTACAGGTATGGGACCTGTTATCCAGAATGCTCGGGACCTGGGGTTTTCCGAAGAACCGATCTTTCTGTTATTTGGATCCTCATGCCTTAAGTCTACTAGAAAATCATAAATTGCTGGCATTAAGTACATGTTACTGTTTTATTATTACAGAGAAAAGGGAAACATTTGGATTATTTGGATAAAATGGAGTCTATGGGAGACGGCCTTAATTCTGAGATTTCTGGATAACGGGTTTACAGATAACGGATTCCATACCTGTACTAGAAAATAATTTAAACATTAAATAAACCAATAGTCTGGTTTTGCTTCCAATAAGGATTAATTATATCTTAGTTTGGATTAAGTACAACCTACTGTTTTATTATTACACAGAAAAAGGAAATCATTTTTAAAGATTTGGATTATTTGGATAAAATGAAGTCTATGGGAGACAGCCTCTTCATAATTCGAAGCTTTCTGGATAATGGGTTTCCAGATAACAGATCCCATACCTGTACTTGCTATGTCTACATTCTGGTTCTGGTTACTTTAGGCCATCTTCTGAAGATAGAACCAATCCTAAGAACAGAGTATTATAATGTACACTGTCTATCCCTCTCATTCACTCATAGCATGGGTACAATAGAAGTAAAATGTTGAACACATATTTATATACATTCTAACCAAAAAAACTAACCATTTTAGGGCTTGGGGTTCCCAGTTAAGTATTTGTCCCAAAGCATCAACAGCATGAGGGCCACATAATGACATCCCTAAGCACAACACAAAAAGACTGAGATCCAAGATATACAGTATAGGGGCATTCTAAGCATTTCCATAATCTACCCAATAAAATAGAAGAAGTTTGAAGAAGAAATATGAACTCAGAGAGGAAGTAACACCTAGGGGCAAATTTACCTAGGGTCGAATATCGAGGCTTAATTAACTGCCAAATGGATTTAGCGCAATTAGTTCGATCGAACGATTGAAGGAATAATCGTTCTATTAAATCCTTCGGATTGAATGAATTGAAGGATTTTAATCCATCGATCGAAGGATTATCCTTTGATCAGAAAAACCTTGGAAAGCCTAAGGGGACTCTCCCCATAGGCTAGCATTGGGTTTTAGGTGGCAAACTAGGGGGTCGAAGTTTTTTTTAAAGAGACAGTACTTCCACTATCGAATGGTCGAATGGTCGAACGATTTTTAGTTTGAATCCTTCGATTCGAAGTCGAAGGTCGAAGTAGCCCATTCGATGGTCGAAGTAGCCAAAAAAAACATTCGAAATTCTAACTATTTTTCCTCTATTTTCCTCTATTCCTTCACTCGAGCTAAGTGAATGGGCCCCCTATTGTCAACTATTGGCCCTTTAATGTGAGGATTCAGCTTACAAATTGATTCCTCTTCATCTGAAATGCATTTGTGCCTGTGCATACATATTACACTGATTGTTGCTTATTTATATTTAAAAGTGAAAACACTTTTCAGAATCAGTGGCAATTACATAGGGTGAAGTGACGAAGGCTCCTATCTGACAGTTGGGTGTCTGAGCTCTAACCTCTGGCACCGTGCATTACCCTGACATATTGGACACATTATGTTGTTTGGCACCACACTGATCATGGGCTCAAGGTGATTGTAGGAAACATTGTGGCAATGGGAGGATGTTGGAAGGTCTTCACTATGGTGTTACTTTTGGCCAACGCCTCCACCAAAAGATTGGCACACCAGGTAGGCAACTCCTTCACTCCTCTTGAGTTTGACAAGGACAATGTGTCAATCCCTGTAGAATTATTAGTTGGCCTATTGGACTATTGCTGTAGTCCTCCATCTACGTTCACCATAATCTTTTGCCAACATTTTAACAACATTGTGTGTGCTTCAAAAAGTCATTGTCTACCACAAGTGATGCCTCAATGTAGGAGGAAAAACAGCCCTCACTTTCAAAGAGTGTGGGAATAACATGGGTATTTATACCAGTTCTCTTACATGTCACAATATTTGCCCCGTGCCAAATACATTGCACACTGAGCATTAAAGATACAACGTCAGTGTGGCAGAATGGTCTATAAGCAGTTAAACATTGTTCTGCTCTATAGGGTGCAGTTTGTAGGTCTGCAGGTGCTGTGTGCTCAAATGGGCTACTGCTAGGGGCTATGTTTATGATTTGTGCTCTTTGCGGATGGACTGTGCTTTATATATATATATATATATATATATATATATATATATATATATATATATATATATATATATATATATATATATATATATATATATATATATATATATATATACATATATATATATATATATATATATATTTATTTATTTATATATATTTATTTGTTATAGTGTTAATGCCTGTCAGACTTCAGCTGATTGTCCTACATCAGACAAAAATGCAACCCAATAATAATAGGAAAAAGTAAAGTAGAGAGCTGCCTCCACAGTTCGGCACATTGTACATTCTATGCAGCGATGTGATGGACACAAGTGCTCTCTTACTGGTGATGTTGTGCCATTTAATGCTCTGGAACTTGCTTTGTCCCCTTAATACTTTTCTTGTTTGACTTTGTCTTGTTGGCAAGTATTAATTTTCCTTTTCAGTCACACGTTGTTCTAAACTCGCTTTAAGGTGCCCAAATTTGCTATTTCCTTTCACTTACTCCCTTTCAAAAGCTGCTTTTGTGGGTCTAATTATGGGCTCTGTCATTAGTTCAGGGCAGTGTCAGACTGGGCCTTCTAAGACCCACCAGAAAATGTGCCACGCACATCGATTAGACATAAAATATTTAGAGAGTTTAGATAGACGCATGGTGGAAATAAAAAAGGGGTGATGGTTATTTTCCCAGATTGGGGTTCAATAGATCCTCTTTCCATCGGAAGATCCTGGTATCCTGGTAGGTCAATACAACCCTGTTCCAATGCTTTAAGAGCAATCAGTTGCATCTTAGCTGCTACTCAATGGGCAGTTACCTATAGCAACCAATCAGGGATTAGCTTTTTAAAGACAGCTGCAAGTAGAACAATGAAAGCAGCAATCTGATCGGTTGCTATGAGTTACTGCCCATGGGCAAATTTGCCCAGTGTTGATAAATGACCCTCACTATCTTTAAAACATATCTTTGGAGATCACTAGAAAACAGTTTTAATCCCGAATTGTTTATTGGGTTCCCACAACTATTATTGGCAACAACAGAAATATGTTATAACAGTAAGAGGAAGAAAAACTGGTTTGTGACCAATGAAAACCTCTGCAGGAATGGTAAGGTCTGGTAAATAGGGATTATTCATGACATCAAGGTTTGGTGCAAAAAAAGGGCACTTTTTTGCACTTTGCACCCTTCCTTCCATTATAGATGACTTCCGTAGATGTCTTTTCCTGTTTGGATCTCAGAGACCTTTGTTTTCCCTATGAATAAGGCGCTGATGGTATTTACCCCCTTCTGGCCCCCTAACATTGGAAGGACTGTTATGTTATTGAGAATCTATGATTTTGTTATGTGCAATTATTATTATTATTATTATTATTATTATTATTATTAACATGTATTTATATAGCACCAACATATTGCGTAGCACTGTATTGAGGGTCTGAATATATATTTAACAACTAGGGAACTTGATGAACTCTAAGAACCCTCTCTCCTTATAGGTCAAAGATGTAGCCAATGATTTCCACTAGAATGGGTGCTGAAGAAATCAGTATATAACTTTAACTTTTCCCATTCCTGGAAAGCTTGTGAAGGCTGTACAATAGCCATGCAAGTGTGTGTAACACTTCTTATTCCTCTTGCTCTGCTTCTTCCATTATGTTCATCCTTTGCAAGAGAATTCAGCAGGCAGGGGTGAGCAAGGTCAGCCATAACAGTGCATAGTTGAGGGCTCACCCTGTCCGGACACAAGTGGATCAATCCATGGCTCAGTCATTCTGACAGATGCACTTGTGCTAATGAGATAACCCTCTGTGCTCACATGGGGACATGTCTAAAACTGTGCTTGGTAATGGAATCTGAAAACCAGCTTTACGCACCCCAGTGGTAATCAGTAGAGTGACATTCCAGATAAAGAATTAATGATCTTGCCCTGTGTATTAATGTTTTTACAAAACCCTTTCTAATGGAACATGACTAGGCATTACTGGGCTGCACATGTGCAGGGAAAGTCACAGCTCTGGCATCAAAAACAAGATGAATGAATCAGGACACCTGGAACTCATAAACGGATGTGTCACAGATCAGTGTAATGGTTGGTGCGTTTTTTCAGCATTGTCTTATTAGTAAATCGGAGTCTTCTTACAAACATTTGTGAGTCAAGATGTACTCACCATGAATTTCATTAAACTAGTGATGATCACTGGGTTATGGTTAGCTCTTCATGCACAAAATCCAAAGCTTGCGGGCCAAGACCCACAGAACACTAAGGGAACCTTCCTCTTAGTGGCGCCTACAAGGAATATATGAAGCTAAACCTCAATGCCAATGCTAAGATATGTTCCTAGTTGTACTTAGAGAGAGATGGCTTTTGTAGGATA
This sequence comes from Xenopus petersii, assembly GCA_038501925.1. Taxonomy (NCBI): domain Eukaryota; kingdom Metazoa; phylum Chordata; class Amphibia; order Anura; family Pipidae; genus Xenopus; species Xenopus petersii. The sequence goes on from CM076682.1 coordinate 12,524,694, forward strand.
TCTCTGGCTTCATCTGCAATTTGGTGTACCTGCAGAAGAAGTTAATGGTCCACTGGTTGATACGGGTTGCTACATTAGAAATGATTTGACCAATGCTAGTTAATGAACCCCATTGTACCCAAAGTGATGGATATGTATGGTCCATAGCAATGATGCCCCTTAAACAAAGTTGGTGGTGGTTGTTGGGTTAAAGCCTGTGCTACCTCTGTACTTACATTACAATAAATTACAATAAAGTTACCCCTGCTCCGATCAATGGCCTGATCCAGACCACCCCCACTCCTCTCCATATTATACGACAGTTGGTCAATTTAAACTAAGGCTCCAGCCCTGCTCCAGCGTGTATTTGTCAAGACTCTTCTGACTACACGTTCAGTCTGCATATGTAAAAATTGTAATTCGTTTTTTTGACCTTCATCAATTTTACATGTATTTCCAGAGATGATAGATATCAATTCAGTCTATTTCCCTGGGCTCCTACAAACAGACACTTGTTTGTTGAGTGCATATAGCTGCAGATAATCCTGTTGACAAGAATGCCCCAGCTGTCCTGTTAGTGCGATCTTACCTTCTTACAGCAGGTGTGAATGATCCACATTATCAGACCTGTCGTGGCCTCCTCAGTTAAAAGCTTCAAACATCTGATACTTTTCCCTGGGGAAGTTGGTGGAAAAGTAAGCTTTTCATCCTATGTATTGTTACTTTTATACTTTATTTTAGAGAAGGTGCTAACGAGCTCTTCTGAACCTCAACATTCCATGCATCAATTAATTCTGTTTAATAATCAGTTATTAGATGCACAGGACAGTTCTTTTTATGCTTAACTGACCGAATGTGGAGGCAAGGCTTTAGTTGCCCTCTAATCCCTGTATTTGTATTTGTATATTTCCCCAATCAGCAATTAAGAAGATTCCACATTGCATCCAGCATTTTCCGCTCATCCGATAATATTAAAATAGGCTGAGAAGATAATGCCTGTCTGCTAATTAACTCCACTTAGAAAACCAGGTCTTCTCTAGAGGATTTAATTGCAATTTGTTCAAACCTTATGGCCGGCAGCTAATTGCATCCTAAGATGTGCCTCTCCACTGAACCGCAGATTACTTAATATTTAGCATGTAATGATTTGGAAATCATAATTATCAGACCATTTGTATTCAGACATAGAATTTGTTCTGCACATAATTTACTTGGAGAGAATCCTCAAAAGTGTCCATTTGCCTGTCCAGACTAGTGTGGCCTCTGTTTGCAAATTTTAATGTGAACTATGGAACTATACTGGATGATAGAGGGGGACACTGATGAATCTTATAAACCTATAGACTTGCTGAAAACCTATTGTAAAGCAGAAGGAGGCTCACAGAAGCTCTTGATTGCTCTGGTGGAGGAGTCATCCTAAGATGTGGTGTTTAGGCTGGTGGCAGGGAGTCATGGAAAGGTGCTCATATGGGACCTAAACTGTATGGAACCAGAAAGCCTGCAGTCCAAGGAAATTCCCCAGGGAAGGATGGCCCCAGCTGGAAAAGCAATGCTCCTTATTAGTTGTTATTGAAGTAGCTGAACTAGGTGATAAACTGTTATTCTAACCAGGCCATGGAAGGACTATAAGCGCTGTTATGGTAGACTAGGGGGCATGTACATAACATAGACTCCCTGGTTAATATGCCAGGGGTGATACATGTATTAAAAGTCTATATTTTCCTGCTGGGTCCACTTGTTCAACTGGATTATGTAAGGTGGAGGCACCATAGCAAAGTTGTACTAGATACTCAGGCTTTCCTTGCAAAAAGTAGGCTTAATCTCTGCCACGAAGCGAGTGGCATTTTTAAGGCACTCAGAAGAAGAATAAAATATCCGATGTGAGATAAAATTGATAATTTTCTGGAAGGTCTGTAGATGGATACCCCTTAGGAGCTCTTCTATCCATGTGGCCCAGTAACTTGTGTACCCTTCTAGCTCATTACTAGCTACATAGCTGGCAGACCATGTACACGGTGATTCTTATAAATGAGGTCTGGTCTAATCCCAGTACTAGATTTCGCTAAAAGTTACAATTGAGGATGGAGAATACATGGGTGCATTTGTGCCCAAAGTATCCTAACATACCCCTCAGTCCTCCATTCTGAGGAACTTCTTGCACACAAGTCCTGATGAATGTAGGCATTACTTCTTGAAATCAGTTAGGTGGCTGGCATGTTCTAAAGCAGATGGTACCTACTAATCTGTCCATTTCTCTGTATATATTATATTAGCTAATTGGAGCTACAGTGTTGCAACTGTTCTTCAGTAATAAATTACTTCCCACAAGAAAACAACACAAGGCCAGCTGTGGACCTTAACCTTAGTAAAGAGGGCTATTACTACTACTATTATTATTAGTATTGGCTTGATACAGACTGGGGAGTCATACTTGTGCTTCATGGGACCTTTAAAGAGGCTTTTATAATCAATTGTTAATGGTGAATAATGATTTCTGGTGAACACCAGTGATCACATCGTTCTCCTCTGCCTACACAACTGGAATTTAGAGCTCCCGAGGGATTAGTATATGTGTTTTTGCACATATAAACAAATGGACGGTTCCCTAATTTGTCAATTCTGTATTGATTTCCAATGGCATCCAAAAAAAACAGCAAAGCATTACATCACTTGTGTTGCTTTATTTCCATGTATGAATCTTAGCTACTGGTGTGTTGTCATTGTAGCCATTAGTACCTTGATTTTGACAGACATTTTCTAAGAGACTTTATCAGTGGAGTTCTATTTGGTCATCAGTTCCTGGAGTAAGGTTACGGAATGACAACATCTTGCAGTCCATGGAGATAGCTAGTTACTCTTATCTAAACACCTTACCCAGAAAAAATATTCAAAATCCTATTTTATCACATTAGTAAAGCAAAATTAACTTTAATTACACAATATAAATTATTTGAATCTTTTTTCCTTTAGTCTGGGAATTCATAATTCTAGCAAGCAGGCAGGAGCCATTATGTGGACACTGTTATTAAGGCAAGCCTTGCATTGAATAGGGGACCTGATGTCCATCCCCATGCCCTGGCTACACAATTAAATGGTAAAGAGAACTGGGGGAATGTGGGGAGAGCAGTGACATCTAGGAAGTGCTGAATGGAAAGTGAAAGTAATTGTCTGCCCCGCTTCTATGCCTACAGCATAGTGGAGGGGCCGGCAATATTTGATCGTCAGCTGAGATTTTTAAATGAGCTTAAAATCACTATGAATTAGTGATGTGTGGGTCGGGTTTTAGCTTCTCAACAGCTGCTCAGAGCCCACTGAGCATGTGAGTGTCACTGACACTTTCCAAGATGGTGACCCCCTGTGACAAGTTTGAAGTCCTGGATCATTGCTGCTATTGACAAGCTGAAACTTTAGCCTCGTGCAATAAGTTCACTATATAAAATATGCCATTTTTGCCATATTTATTTTTAGGGTTTAGTTCTCCTTTCAGGTGCAAGTATGCTACGTCTATTGACAATGGCCGCGATGGGAACCTTGAAGCTACCGCTACCTTACAGGTCTAAGAACGGGAAGGTGGGAACATGACTGTCATGTTAAATACATGACTCTTAGCAAGAGTGGACAAAGCCTGATATATGTTGTAATGTTTTCATTGTCTTCAACCTTTGTTCACTCATGCGCCACATTCAAATGTAAAAAGAGTTGGGGAGCAACACAAGCATGAAAATGTTCCTGGGGTGCAAAATAAGGGCTTTGATTGGCCATTTGGTATCCCCTAGGTGGACTGGCAGTCTATAGGAGGCTTTGTTTGGCAGTACACCAGGTTTTTATACAACCAAAACTTGCCTCCAAGCTAAGAATTAATAAATTATCTCCTGCTTTGAGACCACTGGGAGCAACATCCAAGTTGTTGGTGAGCAACATGTTGCTCACTAACAACTGGTTGGGGATCACTGGTCTACAGATTGGTACCTGCTCCAGTCGCTTCAAGGCTGGTTACATGCACACATTAAAAAAAAATTACGAGATCAAGGAAAACTCACACTGAAAGCATTAGCAGCAAATACGACCACTCAATGTCAAGTCAAGGTTGTCCAACAATAGATTGGGGGTGCTAATCTAAAACTCAGTATTCATTTTTCTTTATGGGCCAATCTCTAAATGACTTGCTGCACAGGTCATATAAACTAAAAATTCAAGTTTATAAATTGCAGACAGGGAGGAGAAGGAGGAAAAAACATAAAATCTGTTGCTTTTCTCATTCAGCAACACAGTCATCATTAACACATTGTTCAGCCTCTTTCACACTTATGTTCCAATTACGGCGATCCCCCAGGAATGTTAGTAGGTGAAGAAAGTCCTTATGTGATCAAGCTTTCACAATGACCTCTATTTAGAAGTAGACAGAAGGTCCTCTTGGAAGCCCCATGGAAGTTCAGGACTTTCACAGCAGCTGTATGCTTCATCCTGTCAGCTGTCCAGGCCATATTTACATCAACTGTCAAACTGCTCCCGAGCGGGACGGAGCACGGGCATTATTCTCCCCAACACCAAGCACATGGTTCTGATTTCTCAGTCTGATTTCTCTGAGCAACTGCTCACGGGCTCTGTGGGGTGATAATGTTTCTCTAACGTTCATCATCACTGTGCCGTGAAGAAAATGTGCCACAAATGGAATTTGAAGAGAGAAGTTGTTAAATGGGTATGTGGGCTGTGTCATCTCAAAGTCACTTCCATTCTTTCTTATATATCTCTTAATATTTCAATGGATTATAAAAATGTGCAAGTGTAAAAATGCTTTTTTTGATCCTTACTAGAACATTTATATTCAGGATGCCCTTAATTACGCTTTTGTCTTTTATCCTTCTACTTACCCACCAGCTTTTAGAATCCTGTCTTCATACATGAGTAAAGAAGCTGCCAACTCCCTCTCTCCAGATAAGGCCACTTATTGGCATGTGTATGGGGGCCTCCTGAAGGCTTGTCCAAAAATCATGCAGGTATCTATAGTGGTAGGTTAGAAAATCCTATCAAGTTAGGACCACATTGGACTTGATCCGCTCCTGATGGGTCTCCCTTGGCCACATCGATTTTGTCAAACAATTGAATCTATTCTTCTACCTACCCACCAGCTCTTGGAATCCTGTCTTAAGGTAAGCCATACATAGGCAAAAAAAGATGCCCTCTCCAGAACAAATCAGCATCTTAGAAAATCCCATCAAGTGAGGACCACAATTCAGCAGCTTCTTGGCAAGTGTAGGGGGGGCTCCTGAATGGCTTGCCCAAAAATTGGGCAGTTGTCTGCCAGGATTGTTAGAAAATCCCATCAATGAAGACCACAATTCAGCAACTTCTTGGCACGTATAAGGGGTCTCCAGATGGCTTACCCAAAAACTGGTCAAGTGTCTGCCAGCATTATCAGAAAATCCAATCAAGTGAGGACCACATTGACACATTGACTTGATCCTCTCCAGATCAATTGTTGGTTCTGGGGCCAAACATTTTGCCGTGCAGATAGGTGGCCAAATCAGGCAAAGACCATTCTGTCAAACAGGTGAATCTATTCATCTACTTACCTACCAGCTCTTGAAATCCTGTCATGAGCTATCCATACGTGGGACAAAAAGTTGCCATTTCCCTCTCTCCAGATCGAGTCAGCAGCTTTATGGCACATTTCCGGGGGCCTCCCGATTGCTTGCCCAAAATTTGGGCAGGTGTCTACCAGAAAATACCATCAAGTGAGCATCATATTGAACCATCTTCTGATGGGTCTCCCTAGGTGCCCATTATGATTGGTTGTTCTTTATCCACTCTGCATATGGATGACCAAATCAGGCAAAGGCAATTTTTATAGGTGAATCTATTAGTGCATGGCCAGCTTTACTCTTGTTATCAAGTATCAATCCATAGATATGGAATATGTTTCCTGCCCATAGAACTTACAATCTATGGCACAGAGCTAGTTGAGATATGAGATTAAGTGTGTTACAGTGAGTTGCTGGAGCTTATCATTTCCAATTTTAGATAAATGTGGAGGCTTGAAAAATCATGGGTATAGGTTACCAAAAGGGGTTCATAAAGGCTAAAAACTGGGGTGAATGAGAGATGAGAAGGAAATCCAGAGAAACAAATTCAGTATTAAGCACAAGCTGAATAGTTTTCCATTTTTTTTTCGGGAATGAGACCACTTGCACTATTAAAAAAATAGCCAAATGGATTTCCACATTTCCGGATTAGCAACCCATTAGGGTACAACTGCACCGTGTTCTCCTAAATGCTTTTTAGCTGTTTAAATTCAAAGGGGCATATGGATAATGCAATATGATGCCAATAGAAACCATAGGAGCGGCCTAAAAGTCTCACTGTAATAGCAACTGGGAATTCTAATGGCCAATCTATTATGAATGATGGTGAATGGCAAGGGATACGCCAAATTGTGAAGATAATTAGTGCATCATGATCTAACACTGCTGCAACAAAAAGCAGGAGACCAGAGGAAGGGGCTTGCAAAGCAATTTGCAAAGTGCAAAATTCAGACCCAAATCATAATTTTTTATCTACAATGCAGGGATTTCCCCTTAATTATAGAGTATTTCACATACCTCAATTGTGTTCACTACAACTTGCATGCCTTGCACCAATATGGATGCAATTTAGTGTCTGTTTTGGTGAATGGTGTCCATAAGCATTGGATCAATTGAAACTATTGAAGCAACTGTTTCCATAACCTGCAGTCACATAATTCCTCTTTGACTTCTAATATCCTTATCATTTACAGTAGGGGGTACATTATCCCTTATAATACATGAGTGATACTCAGAGTTCCCTGTATAACTCAGCCTGCAGCCTTGTGCCTTTATATGGTCACAGAACAACCCCTCAGTGATGTCTCAGTGACATTTGTAGTAGCCATATATTTTACAACAGGGGGTAAATAATTCCCTATAGGCAGACTGAACTGCTTACAGTATTTAGCTATATTTGTCACACTTAAATGCAGCAAATAAAGGTAATTTGCTACTAAACAGTGGGTGTCAAATGATGATTCTATTTTGCTCTTGGGCAGCAGTAGTTGCTGCCGCCCCCTCCACCGTGCACTTACCTTTTTGCGCCTGAGGGGGTCCACAAGGGCGGCAGAGAGGGCCAATACGCTAGCGGTAGCTGCGATAGAAAAATTCAGCATTTTTGCTGCCCCGGTACCTAGTGGGGTGCTGCAGCCTGAGACGACAGCCTCAACTTGCCTCATTGGTGAAGCACTCCTGACCCCAGTTGGGAATATCTAAGTATGTTCATGTACAAGGGACACAGTGATAGGGAAGGTGTTGTGCCCGTCAGTAGAAGACTTAGAGGGTATTGGTTGAAATGTTCTGGAACTTCCAGGATCTCTAGAGAGCCTTCCAGCTTTCTCGAATTCAGGTATTTTAAGAAGATACCTGGATCAGGGTGATTTGGCACTTGGGTTAGCCTAGCTGGCAGAGCACTATAGCACTTTCTGCACTAGAAAATTCCAATTTAAAAATCATTATTTAGGCATTTTGCCTCCCCCGGTAACTTGCTGAGCAGCTCCCCCTTGACCTGGATCACATGAATATGTGAAACTACTTTTCCCACCCCATCCTCTTCAATTGAGTGGTAGGGTGCAACTCTGAACACCAACACCTATCCCAATTCTTACTTCTCCATGCCAATCCCATATGGGATGAAAGGATTCAGATAATCTTAAATGGACCATATTTTTATTTCCTAGTGGTGTCCAAGTCAGCAATGTGGCCCATGCACTTCTACTCAGCCCCCACTTGTGTCCAATTCTCTTCAATGGGAAAAGTTCTCGCCACTATCATTGGAGGATTTTTGAAAGCTAACAGTGGGTGCTGAATGGAAACCCCATGTCCATACTCACATGACAACCATTGGGGGTTCTGGACCCACTTATATTTCTTATTGGGGCTTTTGGCCACCCAGTTTTCAGCCTTCACTACCTTGTGCTAATATATCACCCGTTCCCTGTCTGACCTTCTTCTAGGAGCAGTTTACTGTCATTGGAAGGCACTCCCTATAATAGAATTAACCTTGCATCCTATTTATCCATCTACTTATAAACTTGTTCTACCAACAGGGGTGCAAGGGGTCTAATATAACCAACTATATATAACATAACAGCCACTGTATGTGGCCTTTATTCTCACATATGGGCAGCAAACTATAAGTATTGTAAGATTTAAGCAATATGTGATAATGTAAAGCAATAGAATTTACGTTGCATCTGGCTTGGAACCTATTGGCCGGGGCAGTATGAAAGAGAGCCCAGTAACACAGAGCGTCCCTTTATCTCAACAGCCTCTTTGGGTCGTATCATCTGGAGTTGCATAACCAGCCTCCTTGTCACGGAGAGAGTTCAAGTAGAATTTAACTGTCTGGCTTAATGAAAAGCTCTTGGATGGCTGCTATATGGGTCACCAAAAAAACGCTGACTAGGATCCAAGATTCAGCGCCAGAAAAGAGAAGAACATTACAGTAACACTGACACTGGGGGAGTCTTCTTGCTAATTATGCTCTTGTATTGGGAAATAAGGACCTTGGTTCAACATAAAGAGTCAAATTGTACAAGGGTCATTATACTTCTACAGTTCCCTCCTAAAATGTGCTTAGTACAGGGGAATATCTATGCTGCATAGTTTTATGGGATCTCTCTGTACAGACTATGAGCAAACTTAGGGGGTTGTTCCTGCTGAATTGTGCTTAGTACAGGGGAATACCTATGCTGCCATAGTTTTATGGGATCTCTCTGTACAGACTACAGTATGAGCAAACCTAGGGGACTGTTCCTGCTGAATTGTGCTTAGTACAGGGGAATACCTATGCTGCCATAGTTTTATGGGATCTCTCTGTACAGACTACAGTATGAGCAAACCTAGGGGACTGTTCCTGCTGAATTGTGCTTAGTACAGGGGAATACCTATGCTGCATAGTTTTATGGGATCTCTCTGTACAGACTATGAGCAAACTTAGGGGACTGTTCCTGCTGAATTGTGCTTAGTACAGGGGAATACCTATGCTGCCATAGTTTTATGGGATCTCTCTGTATACGGTGTAAAAGAACCAAGGCAGTGTTTCCCTGTTATAGAGAGTTCCATCATCATTAGGACTGTAAGACAATATGAGATCTATGGGAGGTGATAAGGAGCATGTGGCCAAATAGCCTGAGACTAAAGGTGGCTATACACAGGCAGATTAAAGCTGCCGATATCGGTCCTTTAGACTGATTCAACAGTTTATCTGCCCATGAGTGGGGGCTCCCAACGGCTCCTCCTGATCGATATCAGGCAAAAAATCAGAGATGCAGATATCGATCGGTCAAGTTTGAATTTTTTGTGCGATCCAGGACTGCATTGGCTAGTTGAAGCGGTTCTGCGACCCATCGGAGCCCATTCGTAGTATTGTAATCCGATCGTTCGGCCCCAGGATTCATCGGATATCGCCCAGCCGTTAGTGGGCATATCAGGTTAAGATCCACTCTATGGCGACCTTGCCAAACAAGCGGATCACCTTTAGAGAAGGAGGGCCAATATGGAGCAATGTGAGAAGGAAGCATTGGGATATAGGTAAAAAAAATTTGTATGCCAAAAGCCATTAACTGTACTATAACAGATCCCCGCCTGTGATGCTCACAATAGCGATGGGCGAATAAATTCACCAGGTGCGAATTCGCCACGAACTTCTGATTTTCACTCCAGCTAATAAATTTGTGAATTAGTCAGCGGCAAATAAATTCTGCCGCACATCGGAAAAGTCAAAACCGTCGCGTGTCAACATTATTCAGACGTCACTGACTTTAAGACCGGCGTCAAAATTGATGCGAGCGTCAGAATTGAAGAGTTAAAATTCTCGTTTAGCATTTTTCTCGCCATTTCGTGAATTTCGCTGGAAATTCGCAAAATATACAGCGAAGCAAAACGGGACAAGTTCACCCATCACCACTCACAATGGATTATGGGACTGACTGCTCACACTGTAGTTGGTTATTTCCATGAACAATATATAAGGGGGATAAGATGGTGTAATAATGCCTTTTATAAAACACTGTAATGACCAATCTAGTGTATGCCAATGAGTTCGGGCTCCAGTACACACAAAGGATATTATGGAACTAAGGGGAATACAGAAAAGGGCAACCAAATGAATTAAGGGAATGAAAGATATCAGTCACAGGTTTGCATGAAGTGGGCAGTATATGAGATACACATAAAAACAAAATATACCGTATGGAGCAGCTGGGTGAAAAACTTTTGACTTGAGGGGGGATGAAGAGATTTGCATGGGCCCCAGTCTCAGATCTCGTCCGTAGCTGTTGCACTATGACTGTACATTCCATCAGTACAGTAGAGCTCTCATGCAGTGGATGTTTTCTGTAGGTCTGCACATTCCGTCCTGGCACAGAAATTCACAAACATATGCAACAATGATTAATGCTGCTCTCTTGCCTATGGGAATTTGGGATAATGAGGTATTACAAGTTAGAAAAGCTGCGGCTCTGGGAGGGAGAATGAATGGCTTGAACTGTACATCTTCACCCCCTCGTTCAGATTCTGATTATCCTCTTGTCCAATCAATAAGCCATCTGCTCCTCTGAGCACTCTTACACTTTAATGCTCAATTAAAACACATAGAATCAATCTGCTTTATACCCCCCAACCTAATATTTGGCTCTTTGGGATAATGTGTCATTAGAATTGCCCAACATTTCCTATATCCCGAGCCTCCGAGGGGCAATAAGCAATTTCACAAGACTTATTTGTCTCCTTTATTAACTGCTCATAAAAGTCACCAGCCACTAAATGTATGGACTGTCCCAACAGTCAGCCATTATTAATAATATTATTATTATTATTATTATGCCAATACATTTCATGCACAGCAACAAAGAAACATTATGTTTGTATTTCAGCTTAAAATATGATGTGATGCTCAGCAGATTAAACTAAATATGGGTCTGATCTAACTATATTCTGAAACTGCTATAGTTGTCATAGGAAAATTGCCAAGTCTCCTCTCAAATCAGCAATTTCATCTTGCTTTATGGTTAAAAATCTAATTATAAATATACAGTATAACTGAGCATTCAATGGCTGCACATATCCTATCTGATCCCCATTGTAAGCAGCAGTCCTGTCCTGCTTTATGGCAGCTGAGATTCTAGCTATCTGTATAACAGAGCATTCTGTCCCAGTGTCTGCACAGATCCTATCTGATCCCCATTGTAAGCAGCAGTCCTGCCCTGCTTTATGGCAGCTGAGATTCTAGCTATCTGTATAACAGAACATTCTGTCCCAGTGGCTGCACAGATCCTATCTGATCCCCATTGTAAGCAGCAGTCCTGTCCTGCTTTATGGCAGCTGAGATTCTAGCTATCTGTATAACAGAACATTCTGTCCCAGTGGCTGCACAGATCCTATCTGATCCCCATTGGAAGCAGCAGTCCTGTCCGCCTTTATGGCTGAGATTCTATCAATCTGTATAACAGAGCATTTGTTACAGTGGTCACTGAGCCTATCTGATGCTTACTGTTGAGATTACTACAGGATTTTAAACCTTTATTAGCATTAATGAGCTGAAAGTGTAAAATGCTCCAAGAATAAAACTCCCCATCGGCATTAAAAAATCATGTGATGATCCAGTGTTAATAATTAATTACGGTTTATACTGATGTAAATATTTATATGTAATATTAATGAAAATAATTAAGCAGTTTAGAGTCTGTGTGATTTACGAAACCTATAGCTACAAGCTCTTCTGAAGGAATAGCTGTATCTCAATAATGATGGTGGTGCAGCAGTTTTGGGGACGAGCTCCCCAAAAAGCCAGGATGTATTACAACTCCCAAAACGTTTCATGAAGAATAACAACATTAAAGAACAGCAGGGTGAGATTGCATGCTTGTTAAAAATGAAAAACATTTTGGACTCTGAAAACCTATCATTTTACCCCACCCTCATATATATTAAAGGGAGCCAGTGTTACAAGACTCACTCTGTAGTAGCAAAGAAAGCTTAGCTCAAGGTACTGGTCAGTGGCAGATGTATCACATGGCAAATTTTATGTGAACAAGGCCTGATGGAAGTCTGGAAAGCTTTGTTTGGTTTTAGACAGACCAATATTTCTCAGTTTCCCAGACTCCCTCTCTTTTGGTTTGGTACCAGTAGATTGGATGAAATCTGATTTATGGTTTTACTTTTAACATGTAAATTTGAGATCATGGCAAAGGTCATTCAGTGTTGACACCCATAAGGAATATAGTTCATAGCATGTAATACTAATTAAAATAGATCAAATAAAACATTTTGAAGTAGGTAAATTGGTTGATGAGAGCAGGGAGAAGGCTGTTTCTGATTTTTTCTCCAGAATTTTTGATCTGGTTGAAATGGTTAATGAAGACTTTCTTTTTATTAGACCCAATTTTCTTTATATATCTACTGTTCCATGAGTGACTCAGAAGGAAACTCAAAAGTGTCTAGAACTGTGAAGGTAATCAAAGGTCACAGGATGAGATAGTATTTATCCAAGGATACTCTGTAAATGCCAGATCTGGTCTGACCTGATGCCACAGTATTGGTGAATTGCTATACTGGTGCCATTTTTGGGCATCTCAGTCCTGTAGGTTTTACATCAGTGGTAGGAAAATTTTTGGAAGGGGAAATAAAGCATAAGAGAACTTTGCAATACTATGAATTTGTGCCAGCATGGTTTTATTTATAATAGATCTTGCCACACTAATCTAATTACCTTCTATGAGTTAGTGAACAGGAGTTTTGATTCTGGGATGGAAATGGATGTGATCTACTGCGAATTTGCTAAAACATTTGATATAGTACCATACAGAAGGCTACTCATTAAATGATGGAACATTGGCCTGGAACATAATACTTGTACTGAATAATAGAACTGGCAGGAGAGATTAAAAATAATAGTGGTGAATGGGACATTTTCTAATTGGATCAGAGTTGTTAATGGAGTAACGCAGGGCTATGTCCTTGGCTCTTTCCTTTTTAACTTGTTTTTAATGACCTGGAGGTGGGTATTGTAAGTACTTTCTGTATTTTTGCAGATGATACTAAAGTGTGCAAAACTGTAAGCTCCCTGCAGGATTCCTTCACTTTGCAGCAATATTTCACTAAATTGAAAAAATGGGTGGCAAATTATAGACTGAGGTTCAATGTTGATAAATGCAAGGTTATGCACTTGAATACGAGTTATTCACCAAATAGTAGCATGTTGGGGCATCCTTAATTGAGAAAGATTTGGGGATTTTTGTGGATAACAAGCTCTGTAACTATAGGTAGTGTCTGTCAGTGGATACAAAAGCAAATAAATTTCTGTTTTGCAGGGAAAGGGGCATTATTTCAAGTGATGAAAAAATTATTTTGTCTCATTATAGGTCCCTGGTTAAGCCTTAACTTGATTATGCAGTTCAGTTTTGGGCTCAAGCCTTTAAAAAGGATATAAATGAGTTGGGCTCTTTTCTCCATTTGAAAAGCTCAACAATGAGATGTCACCCCTGTAGATTTCAATAAATTAAATTTCATTTGAAGCAGAGAAGGTGGTCATTCACAGTCAGGACAGTGAGGTTGGGGAAAGCCCTATTGCCTGATGCTGATTCTATTAATGCGTTGAGAGGGACTTGGATGATTCCTTGGACAGACATAATATCCAAAGCTATTGTGATACTAAGATCTATAATTAGTTTAATATAGGTATTGGTATATACATTTACATATGTGAGTGTACAGACAAGTCTGTTTATGTGTGTAATATATGTGCATTAGGGGTTCATTTGGAGGGGTTGAACTTGAATGACTTTTTTTTTTCAAATAAACTATGTAACAAGAGTTCAATGTAGAAACCAAAAGACGTAGAGGTGGTTTAGTGATATATTTTCATTTTCTATTGATTAATGACAAACGTAATGAACTGCTACAGGGTAAACATAAATCACTGTGTAGTGTAACAGAAAGAGTTAAATTTACTGTCAGAACTTTAATTAAAGTTGCTTTGGGAGCAACCTCAGTACGTCAGCATGTCAGAATGTCTTTGCCACTAGCTCTTTAGAAAGATAAATGTTAGTTGTACACAGGGAACTCCCTTAGATTAATGTTGCATTCCATAGCCATTGATTTCTCTTAAAACTTCTCCCACATACTCCAGGAGCTGGAACCTTTTACAGGTGACTTACCAGCAAAGAGAACTATTTATTTAAATGTCTTATAGAATGTGGGAGAATATTATGGTTATCCTATGCCTGTCCTACAACTGAACATGTGCTATACTGTATACCTTGAAAAACAGGTATAGTAGGGAGAGATGGTGTCTATACTAACAGTGGATAATAGTCTCTGGGAAGGGAGTGTGACTGTGGGATAGCAGGTATAGTAGGGAGAGATGGTGCCTATAGTAACAGTGGATAATAGTCTCTGGGAAGGGAGTGTGACTGTGGGATAGCAGGTATAGTAGGGAGAGATGGTGCCTATAGTAACAGTGGATAATAGTCTCTGGGAAGGGAGTGTGACTGTGGGATAGCAGGTATAGTAGGGAGAGATGGTGCCTATAGTAACAGTGGATAATAGTCTCTGGGAAGGGAGTGTGACTGTGGGATAGCAGGTATAGTAGGGAGAGATGGTGCCTATAGTAACAGTGGATAATAGTCTCTGGGAAGGGAGTGTGACTGTGGGATAGCAGGTATAGTAGGGAGAGATGGTGCCTATAGTAACAGTGGTATAATATCCTCTGGGAAGGGAGTGTGACTGTGGGATAGCAGGTATAGTAGGGAGAGATGGTGCCTATAGTAACAGTGGATAATAGTCTCTGGGAAGGGAGTGTGACTGTGGGATAGCAGGTATAGTAGGGAGAGATGGTACCTATAGTAACAGTGGGATAATAGTCTCTGGGAAGTGAATAGCAGATTATGAAATCATTTATAGTACATGACCCATTATCAGAAAGGGAAGTGCTTTCATACAAACCTATTATTGGACTCTCAAGCTTTGTAGTGCATAGTATTATATATATATATATATATACTGTATATATATAGAAGTAGTGGAGATCACACTCACAGGTCTTAGGTATAGTAAATAACTTTTTATTGTGGACAATCGCTGACGTTTCGGCTGATACAACAGCCTTTCTCAAAGGGAAAAACGTGTCAAATAAACGGAAATAAATACACAGTGTGGCGGGAACATAATCAAACAAAACCAAAAAGAGGACCGAAGGCAGAGGAATTGACGTGTGAATGACAGTATATGTGAAAAAACAACCTACGTAAAAAACAAAGGAGAAAACTGATGAATGGGATAAGAGATCAAGTGAATCAAACAAAAATAGTTTAAAAACGGTTGCTCAAACAAAGCGGGCTGTAGAAATCTAATAAAATACAGATTAAATGATAGTTATCAAAAGCAGAACTATCATTTAATCCGTATTTTATTTCAAGTTATTTACTATACCTAAGACCTGGGAGTGCGATCTCCACTACTTCTATATATATATATATATATATATATATATATATATATATATATATATATATATATATATATATATATATATATATATATATATATATATATATATATATATATATATATACTATGCACTACAAAGCTTGAGAGTCCAATAATAGGTTTGTATGGAAGCACTTCCCTTTCTGATATGGGTCATGTACTATAAATGATTTCATAATCTGCTATTCACTTCCCAGAGACTATTATCCCACTGCTTCTATAGGCACCATCTCTCCCTACTATACCTGCTATCCCACAGTCACACTCCCTTCCCAGAGACTATTATCCACTGTTACTATAGGCACCATCTCTCCCTACTATACCTGCTATCCCACAGTCACACTCCCTTCCCAGAGACTATTATCCCACTGTTACTATAGACACCATCTCTCCCTACTATACCTGCTATCCCACAGTCCCACTCCCTTCCCAGAGACTATTATCCCACTGTTACTATAGGCACCATCTCTCCCTACTATACCTGCTATCCCACAGTCACACTCCCTTCCCAGAGATTATTATCCCACTGTTACTATAGGCACCATCTCTCCCTACTATACCTGTTATCCCACAGTCACACTCCCTTCCCAGAGACTATTATCCCACTGTTACTATAGGCACCATCTCTCCCTACTATACCTGCTATCCCACAGTCACACTCCCTTCCCAGAGACTATTATCCACTGTTACTATAGGCACTATCTCTCCCTACTATACCTGCTATCCCACAGTCACACTCCATTCCCAGAGACTATTATCCACTGTTACTATAGACACCATCTCTCCCTACTATAACTGCTATCCCACAGTCACACTCCCTTCCCAGAGACTATTATCCCACTGTTACTATAGGCACCATCTCTCCCTACTATACCTGCTATCCCACAGTCACACTCCCTTCCCAGAGACTATTATCCACTGTTACTATAGACACTATCTCTCCCTACTATACCTGCTATCCCATAGTCACACTCCCTTCCCAGAGACTATTATCCCACTGTTACTATAGGCACCATCTCTCCCTACTATACCTGCTATCCCACAGTCACACTCCATTCCCAGAGACTATTATCCCACTGTTACT